>VDFB02085607.1:0-22815 GCA_007258455.2 Sequoia sempervirens
AAATCCTTTGAAATACAAGAGATTCCATATGGGAGTGAGGACGATGCCTTGAAGAGGATGCAGAGTAATCTGACTGAGCTTCCTCTTGATGGTAACGTTATGGAAGAATTATCTGTGCAAAGGTGGATTCAAGAGCTTAGTGGCTCTGACAATATCAAGTTTCTTGATAGTGGGAATGCACGAACGTCAAAGAATGCTTTGACAGAGAGAAACAAGAGAAGAAAGCTAAATAATAGCTTGTGTATGCTTCACTCGGTTGTTCTAAATATCAGCAAGGTATAAATATATGTCATATTCATACATTGATTATTTGCTATATTCATAAATATGATCTCAAACAATGATGATAGAAGTTTAACATAATTCATTACTTGCTTTCTTTTCTATGGCCATCATTATATGTTGCTTAAAGCTTTGAGTGTTTGGAATATATACATGTAAGCAGATGAACAAGGCTTCTACTCTGAGAGATGCCATTAAATATATTCGTGATCTGAAGAAACGAGTAGAAATTTTGGAGGCCGAGATGTATGCTTTCGAATCTACTAACAATGGACAAGTTGAGAAAAGCTCATTTGAGAAGGCTGACAGAGAGGAGACACAGGAAACAATGTTCAAGAAAAGGATTAATGGAAGTATGTAGCTCTGGCTGAATCACATGCCTTATTCTTTTTCCACCTTTTGAGTTTTAAGCATGGATTCGGAAAAACAATGAAAAGTTATATCAATAAAAGGTTGAAGAAATTTTAGCCAGCTAAAATCTTTCTGGTACCAACAACATAATAATCTTAGAAGGCAGGCAAACTATTTCGTATTTTGAAGGCGAGCCCTAATAAGAACCTGTGTTGTTTTCCTATTGGCGTTTAAATAGTTATTAAGAAAAGTAAATTTGAGGTGTGACGTATTTGCATGAAATGGAGGGCCCTCGGCTTACTCTTAAAATGATTGTATTTGGTCTCCTAAAAGGACAAAAGTAAACAAAGTAAGTTTTGACTAAATATATTTTTATTTGAATTAAAGTGATGATAATAAGTGTTATCACTTTAAATGTTGTGAAAGATTAGATTGGTTTCTAGGATTTATTAAAATGTATTGTTTGGTTAAATTTGTATTGTTGTTTAAATAATTATTAATAAATAGTAAAATTGGTAAGTGATATATCCAACTCAAATGAAGGGTCGTGTGCTTGTCTTTATTGAGAATATTTGGACTCTTAGTATACAAGAAAGAAAAAAGGTTAGGTCGGATCAAGTGCATGTCAATTATAATTAAAGAGTGACAAGGATGAGAATAATTAAATGACTTTTAGTGTTGTAAGACATTAATTGATTTGTATGATTTATTAAATTACATTGTTTTATTTAAAAAGTGATATATTTGTATGGAATGGAGGGCCGTGGACTTATCGTTAAAATTATTGTACTTAGGCTCCTAATAGATATAAAAGAAATAAAGTTAGGTTGGACCATGTATGTATCTATTAGAGTTAAAGATGAGTGAGGATAATAATGAACATGACTTATGATGCAAAAGATTAGATAGGCATGTAAGATTTATTAAAATATATTCTTTAGTTAAAATATATATGTATGTATGTATGTATTAGGATTATGAATTAATTTAAAATTTTCATCTATTATAAGTGATTAAAGGCTATCTAATTTTCTAATAATTCTGCTATAAAATATGTATTTTACAAGTTTTCTTTTATTAGTATAATCAAAAGATTGCAGGTTATTTAATTTCTTAATGATTTTGTTATAAAATTATATATATATTTAATGTTTATTTATTATTGTAATACTTTGAAGTATATATACATGATAAGAACAAAATCCTATAAAATATTGAATGCTTTTAATGTTTTAATGATTTTGTTATAAACTGTATATTTTATAACTTTATATTATTATTGTAGTCTTTTTAAGTATACAAATTAAATAACTCTTTATAAGTCAATGTGTTATTCTTTGCATTGTTTTCAATATATTGAAGATCATTATTTTCTCATTAATCTTTTGTTTCATTATAGTTATCTTAAGTTTCATAATAAAACAAAAGATATGTGTAAAAGTGAAAATTACATACTATGACAATTCTTCTTTAACTTTAGGCTCACTTTGATGGAATGTCTTAATATAGTTATATATTGAAAACTATCATAATCTTGTGTGAAGTTGTATTCATTATTTGATCCTTCACATATCCCTACCTTTGCTCATTTTCACATATTTAACTTTATCTCATCTATTTCTAGGAATATGTGTTTAAAATTTATACATTTTATACCTTTGATGTATAACCAATCATTCCATGCATTAAATTTAACCTTACCTTATGTTGGTTTAATCTTGTAACATGGGGTGGATCCTACACTACACAAAATTGATCCAATTTTTTTTTTGATTTAAGATTCAAATATTACCAACTCTCAATGATTCCATTCCTAGCTTGAGTTGACTTTGTAAATATCTCTCATGATTTATTACAATAGAGTGTTATTGAAATACATCACATAGTCATTCATCATCAATTTTCATTCATTATTATCAAATCTATATTTAATCATTAATAAATAATCATTCATATATTCTAAATATTAAGAGGAGAAACATTTTAGAAATATTTTAAGTTGGAATATTAAAATAAATATAATCTCATATCATTATTACAAGAAATCTAATCTCTTATCATTATTATAGATAATTTTAATACTAAAAAATTATCTCTACTAAATTTCAAAACTATAAAGCAAGCATAGTCAAGGGGCATCATTTAAGATAATATGACACTTGCAATCTAATGATTTGGGAATTTTTTTTACATGTTACGAAACCTTGAAAATTAATGAAGAATGTACTTTAATGTAAAATACGTTTCAAAATTCCACAATGCATAAAATCATTTCTATGGTAATAGATCACCTTTATGTATAAAATGATATTCACATTATGTTGGGCTGCTAAAATGAAACATGGATTTTAGAGCTACACAGAAGATATTTCATATGCATGAATCTTAGACCTAATAATCTAATCCATTTCACATTCAATAAAATATAATTCAAAATATTTTGACTTAAAAACCAATTTCATTATTATCTTAATATAAGCTAATTTATGTTGTGGTATATATATATATAGTTAAGTGCAATAGTCCAATTAATAATTTTTTAAACAAAATTAAATTGTATTTTCTTTCTAATAAGATAGTTAGGGGCAATAGTCCAATTATTATTTTTTTCTCATGCACCCCATTTTTATTTTGCTAAAATATGGACCTCCTCTTTTGTTTTCTATTGGCTTTGGTTTTACTTTCTCTAATTTAGTTTTCCTCCCCTTGGTCGTGAAGAGGGTGATTTATAGTCAAAATGGTGCTTAATATTTATTTGTTCTAAATTGAGACTATTTGTAGGTGATCTGGGTCAATTACCTCGGAGGAATTTCAATTTTTAGTTTTTATGAGCTTACAAGGAACTACAAAAAAATCAATGTGTCATCCAAACCTCCAAAACTTCTCAAACATTTCATACCTTTTTACTCTGTAAGAATCCTGATTTTGGTTTTCTTTCATCTACCTACATGTGAGGTAATAATTCTATGGTATCCCCAATCCCTTATCATAAATATCTTTTTTATTACAAATATGTGGAGGTACCATTTTTGGTAGTTTTGTGTTAGAATGGTTATGTGGTTATGTTGCCAGTTGTGATGCAATTGTCAAACTGTTTTCTCCAATATAAATATTTCCTTTGTTCATCAAATAAGCTATCAAATATTCACCTTTCATTATGGTATCAGAGCTTTACTGATTCTATCTATTGTAGCTTTGATTCCTATAGAAACATAAATGTTTTGAAGTTTGAAGATTGTGTTAATTTCTATAACCCGACAACAGATTAATTGCACAATTAATTCACATAAAGAAATCAGATTTATAACAATTATTGCAACTGGGTTAATTAACAAGTATTAACAGAGGAAACAAAAATAATAACAAGAAGCCAATCATAAAAAGACAATAACACATATATACCCAAGAAACCCCAATGCAAGGAAAAACTTGCAAATGTTGGATCTTCTATTCAACCAAATAGCAAACTTTTCTTTCAAAAATACAATATGAGTTTGCTACAACAATCTTACATTTATAGAGCCTAGCTGCTTTACTTAGCATGCAAGAAAAGAATCTTTCCTTGCTTTCTTTGGCTTTAATTACACATAAAATCACTCTTGGATTTATCTTATCCTCATAAACTCAGAAATATTCTATTAAAGAATAAAAAAAATTACTGTTGCTGAAAATCCAACTCAAATTGTTTTAAAGCATATCTAACTCAAATTGATTTAAATTGATTTAAAACATATCCAACTCAAGTTGCTTTAAAACAACTTCACATCCCACCTTTCAAGCTACAACAAGAATACCCTTCTCTACAATAGATTCCAAATTGATTCTTTTCTCTGTGACAATACACAAGACATCCAAAGATTGAAGTCTGATATGAATGTTGCCTTTCCCCTTAGTGAAAGTTAATAATAATAGCGCAAGTTCGAGGAAAAGGACGTTTGAAGGAGAAAGCATCGTGACACCAGACCTGTAGACAAGGGACGAAGAGGTGTGAGAAGAAACTGGAGTTTCTAAAATCTGTGTACCTATGAATGATGAGAATGGTGTGAAGATTGGTGCGATGGAGATCATATCAATATTTTATTCTATGGTGTGGCTTAATGAGGCAGTGTCGAAGCTTGAGGGAAAGCTTTTTTTTCTCTTCAGACCAACAACACTACACGAAGCCTATAGTTAGAAAATTGAATGGCATGAAAGAGTCTTGCAAAGTTCAAAAAATGGAGGTCTGGTGCTATTCAAGCCATCTAAGGTAGATGTTCCTCTATTAACAACTAAAACTCTTCTTGCATATAATATTTGTTGTATCCGTTTGATTTTTGCATTGAACGTTGAGGGAATAAAGTGACTTCATCTGGTTCAAAATAATCTGCTGCTACCTTGGATGTGTTGAGTACCCACTCTGCTTTTCGAAAATATCCAGCTCAAAAATCTTAGGTCGTGAATCAAACTTACAGAAGTTAAATTCTGAATATAATCATGAAAAGGGTGGTGAAGAAGGGAAAAAATAGAAATGGAAATCTAGCAATAAAAAAAGTCATAAAAAAAGCCTGTGGGAGGATGGTATAGGATGAAGTTGTGATTCTGCTTTTTGCTTTCTAGTCGTAGTGATTTATATTTGTTTGCTATTCCTATGGCATGGGCATAGAGAGGTTAGGATCTGGAAATCATCTTAGACAGTTTTGTTTTGGTGGTTTGGTTTGGTAAGTTCAGCTTTTCACTTATCTATTTATCTGTATCTTTTTGAAAGCGACTTTATAGTTTGGAAAATATGTGTGAATAAATTAAAGTAAGCTAACGTTGTTGGGAAACGCTCAAAGATTTGTATTTCTTTCGAAAATAGAATGCATGGATGTTGTGGGTAGCATCATGGTCAAGCAATTTCATTATTGTGAAGGGAATATAATTCATTTGCAACATGTGAGGACTCATAAATGGATATATAGTTATTTGTATAAAAAAATTTATTAGTGGTAATTTGGAGGCAAGGTGTTTCGCAAGAAAAGATGCAACTTGAATTAGTTTTATGATTATTGTAAGTTGTCAAAATTGTGATATATCTTCTTTGAGATTAATCAATCTAGTTTAGCCGATAGACTATTATAGGTCAAAATTCAACCGGAAAAGTCTTACTGTCTGATGCCGGAAAATATTATAGGCCTTTCCTTGCCGGATTGTAGGTTTTTGGGTTCGATGATGTAGCGTGTTGGTAGATTGGTATAGTTACATTAAAGCCTATTATTTCAGGCCTCTCTACACGAGTAAAGTTTGATGCCCAATGAGCTTGACCAATCGTCTACAAAAGACGCTACCCATCTTTTCCAGTGTATAGAAAAAAGCAAAAGGCCACCAAACAGATCTTCAAATGGCGTCAAATAGATCTTGGCGTAGAAAATGTGGTGGAACAGGCACGTGTAAGTACAGAAACAGAGATTTCAGACGCTTCCTTATGTGAGCAGGGATGGCTCGCATCATTCCACAACATTTTTTGGGGTCTGTGTGCTTTTGTTGCAATTTAATCAGCTACCAAAACATCACTATAGGCAATAAATGTTAATAAAATTTATATGGCTTTCACCTAGACGCTGCATGTTTCATTTCTGTGTGGTTTTTTAGCCGATAGTTAGCCGATAGGCTATTAGAGGTGGGAAATCCCACTGGAATCGTCTATTGTCTGATGCCGATGGACTATTCCAGTTGGAAATCCCCAGCGTATGATGTACAGTCTACTACAAATTACCGGGCATGGCCATTAATTAGGGATGGCACCGCATCCATTTTCCAGGACTCTTCACATGAAGGAGGGGAGTTTGCAGGTTGCGCATACCGCACTCCCTAGCACCCATTTCGACATAGGCAGGAGGACGCTGGAAAAAGCTGTGGAGTTCGACTTTATACCTATCAATTACATTTTCTTGACATTTCTAAAGCTTTTCAACAAATCCATTTTGTGCATCTTGCAATTATTGCATTCCATGAGTACACATTACTTGAAGGCATACTGTCCTTGTGCCTTGTCTATGCGTCCACATTTTTTCATACATATCTACCAGGGCGGTTGCAACTACAACATCTGGCAAGTTATCTATAGCATGTATGCTTTGATCGATGACCATACCCTATTTCAAAGCTCTCATTTTGGCGCAGGTAGAGAGGTAGAGTGGACGTTGGCAAAGGTTGTGGAATCTGAATCTGATACAATTTATGCAAAATCTTGAGGTAAGTTACCGGCCATTGTTTTTGTGATTTTGTTTTGTAGTTTCTGGAATCTGTAGGTGGCTATATCCTTTTTCTACTGTGTTTTACTTCATTCTAAAACAAATCTGTTAAATGAAAGCTTAGTTTTGTGGCTTCGTGTATGGGTTTTGTGATTAAGTCTGGTTCAACAAAAGGTTTTTCCCATAGTTTTTCCTCTATGGCTCTCCTTAGTTGCAAGGTGATGTCTATGGCATGATTTCCCTTGTAGGTGGTCTCCCATTTCTTAGACTACTAAAGAATGGATGGAGCAGAAAGTTGAATAAACTCAACAAAAAAAAAAAGAAACTTAAAAATAGATGAATAAGGGGGTGGTGCACTCTTTTTTGTGTTTTCAGACACAAGTCATTCTAGTTGCAACACCTTAAGACATGTGAGGACCTGCCAACATCATCCTCAATGTATAGAAAACATTTGAACATGGATTAGGGAATCTAGCTTTTTAAAATGTGCTCCCTCCTTTACCTGCGCTACTGTGAAAACAAAATAATCTCATTAAGTAAAATAATAGAAAAATACAGAATTAATGAAAGAATAATCTTTGCTTTAAAGAAAAGAACTATGCCATCCCCTTATGTTCATCCATGCATTGTGGCCTAAATCTTAGTAGGTAAGGGAAGCAGATTAAGTTCAAAGCCGCTCTCATGGCATTGATGCCTTCTTCACACTATCCTTACCCAAAAGTTCAACTTGAGTAGTGAGAAAGAAGCTTAAAATGCCTCTCTAATGTCACTTCCTTGTCACCGCCTCCCTTCCTCACCATGTAGCAAAGAGAGTTAGGGCGTTAATAGAATAAAAGAGAATTAAATTAAAATAGCATTGGCCAATGGACTCCAACAGGAAATTAAATCCAAATAAATTAAGAAAGGGAAAAAAAGAAAGCTTAATCCTCCAAATGTGGCTCCTGAAGGACTCGGTTGGGTACGTGGTACATTTATCCTATAACAAGTGCAATACAAGTGATAAATCTGCATTCCTATTTAGGTTTGAAGATGCATAGGAGTTTAAAAGTTATATAGAAAATTTATTTATTGTTTTACCTTGGAAGTTACTAAAATTAATGCACTAACATAGCGCATTAATTTTGCCGCTCAATCATTCTGTTCCAATGCTGGAAATGAGAAAGCCAATAAGCATGACAGGAAATATAGGAAAACAAAAGAGAAGGTTTGAAAAGCACACCAGATATAATGGGTTATAGTGAGATTGGCTAATTATCTCACTGATTTTTTATTTTATTAGAAAATAAAGAGAACGTATGTAGCAGAGAGTATCGACTTTAGGTGAGAAAAAAAAGGGATGTTGGTAGAGAGTTCATATAGTGGGATTAGATCTGAAAGATTGAGGTGACAGGTAATTTATAGAATTAATTTGCCATCTTTTTAATCAATGAAATTAATCACTGTTGTTTGAAAGAAGATGCAACAAATAAAATATTAACTGTCATTGATCAATATTTGGTTATAATATTGTTAAATTATATTATTATTATTATTATTTTGGTGTGGCTTTTGTCCTAATAATAAAAAATATTGTTAATATTGATATATTGATATGAGTAAAATTAATTATAATATTATTTTATTAATATGAATATTTTTATTTAGATTTGAGTTATTAGATTGGATACTAGTGTTAAATGCAATCTAAATTTTATTATCTACATCACTAATAAAATTAGTGATAATAATGGGCATGATATTATATTACAAATTTAGAGTATAATAATCAAATATTAAAAATGATACTTATATCACTAATATTGTTACATTTAATATTTAGTATAATATTATATTATCAATTTTAAGAAGAAATCATGATATCATGGGAAACTCCAGTATATAAAATAATAATCAAGACAATAAAAATATTAATGTAAATCATGAGTTTTAATTATTATTTTAGCAATAAAGGTTAACTTGATTATAATACTAGAAATAGTCTTAAATGAAATATTAGTAGTTTATTTAAATAATGTTATCATTTTAAAGTATAAGCATTGATGCCATATCCATAAAGATAATGTTGGTCAATGATCAATTAACAATAGTGTAGTATTTTGTTCAAAATTAAATTTAATCTTAATAATATTATTATACTTTTTTATTTAATGATCAAACAACTACATTGTTAAATATTCAACAACATTTAAATTTAATCTCAATAATGTTATTATTATTTTTTATTCAATGATGGAACAACTATATTGTTGTTAAATATTCAATAACATTTACATAATGTATTTAAAAGGGATTAACGAAGAGGTAATCTTTGGAAAGTACAAATAATAATTACCATTGAAGTAAAGATAGAGATTTTACTACTTTAACTCTTTTAATAACATAAACATAGAAATAGAATAACTATGAGTAAATATGGTGTTGGAAATGAAACTATGAGTAAACATGGTGTTCAAAATTTATAACTATGAGTAAATATGGTGTTGAAAATTAGTAACTATGAGTGAATATGATATTAATATTAATACTAATTTTGATAAAATGGATTAATTTTAAAGGGAGGGTAACTCCATAATAATATTAATTATATCATGGAAATGATAATAATATCATTAAGGAGAATGAGGATATCATAAATGTTCAAATTGTGGAAATAATATTATTATTTCCCTTTGGAAAATAATGAGGAAAGTATACAAGGATCAAATAATAGTATTATTTCTCTAGTGAGCAATCAATGATGATAATTATTAAAGACTTATTGTTGAATTTAATTAATAGAAATTTATGGTATTTAAATAATAATGTTAATCTTGAGGAGCACATCTGCAATGAAGTTGCATGAGGCACCAATTCAATGTGTATAGTTTACATGCCATGCTAATGCATGGCTATCAACTATTAGTGGTTTTCATGTTGTGGTTTAAAATTTAAAAAAAAAATGGTTGTTTCTTTTCCCAATATGTAAAATGGAGTTTAAGCAATTGACTACATCAATGCCTTGTGGGATTTGACTACGCCACTGTTTCAATGCCTCATGGAGTTTGAGCAATTGACTACATCAATTCCTTGTGGGATTTAAAAACACCACTATTTCTATATTTGAGAATTAAGCCTTTATGAATAGCAAAGGAAGGGCTAGCATAATGAATCTTCTTCACATGGTAGCTTCTTAGATATCCCCTTTCCAAAAAGGATTCATCCAAATTGTCCTAAGGACATTATTGTCTAAAAGATGATCAAGAGAAGGCATAAGATAATATCACTTGCTTTGAACAACTACAATTGGGGTATATCAGAAATAGGAAGCATCACAAACATATTTGTGATTATAAATTGGATGATCATTGTGTTATTTTTTGTATTGATATTACTAGTGATTTATGGTCTGATGATATAAATTTTCTGAAGTTATCTATTATCCATTAAAATCATTTTAATTATCCTTTGCATTTCATAAAGTCACCTAGATTTGATCACTATTTTCTTAAAGGGAGATTAAGGATAATTAAAATGTATGCCATAGAATCCATGCTAAACAACACTAGGAAAGAAGTGTATGCTATAGAATCCATGCTACCTAGGTGAAATGTAGATGGAAGAGTTTTTGTAGAAAAACAAGTTATTCAATGAAAACTTTGAGGATTTCCTAAATTATATATGATTCTTATTGATGCCACTGACATCTGACTCTATATTGCTTCATTTTATTTTGCATGTTAAAAGTTAGCCTGTAAGCTAAATATGCTAAGTTGTAAAAATTGAACCGTGTCTGATTAGGATCTTGTTAGTCCAATCACGGTGGCTTGACTGCATATATGCATTCAATGTGTGGTAATTGTTTTGTTCTTGAAAAGGAAAATAAACAATCCTTTTCAAAATGAAAGGAAGAGTAAAATCTCTTTTACAAAAATCTTGGGTTGATAAAAGATGTAGGAGCATCCAGTGGTGTAAGGGCAATCTTGCATCACCCAAAAATAGTTAAATTTCAAGTTTCTCGGTTTTTAGATGTTTTTACATTTTTGCATACCCTTTTCATCATAATCAAATTCCCAATTTACGGTTTTTATTTTATATTCCTGGGTTAAAAGATATATCAGTTTTAGTTTCTCAGATTTGCACCTGAAAATCTTCTGAGTTGGATTTTAGGCACTTAGAGCTCCCAAAATGGCCCCGAAACTTGCCAAAATTGGCGTAACTATTTTTTAGCACGTTCTTGACTTCAAGACCTTTCCAACGGTTCAAACGTTTTGCGAATGGGAACTCCGGATCAAAAGTTATTGCCCTGGAAAGTTGGCACACTTTCTAGAAGATACAATTGCAAATGTTCTTTTGAAATTTGAACTTCAAGTTGTAATTTTTGGTGCTAAACTGCCTAAACTCAAATTTTAATGTTGTTTTGGCTCCAAACTAAAGAGGAGCTCTATTTATGGGCGGGTTTCTAATTTTTTTGGGTAACCTTTTGGAGACAAGCTCACATATTGCAAAAGGGTTATTATGTAGCTTTCTATAACTTGCATGTGTTGTAGAACTTGGGGATTTGAGATCCTCTGCATGTAAGAAGCTCCATTTTCTGAATAATAAAATTATTCTCTTGTTTGTGGGTTAATTTTCTGTGTCTCGGGCTGTGCCCTCATCAATAAATAAGTAGCATCAATATTTAGAATCTACCTTTGGAAATCATTTCTTTTAAATAATACGCTCTTGTATGTTTTTCTTATCATGAGTAATAGATACTATGCATTGTTGAGGAGCTAAAATGTTATTGATTTCCCTCAACTATACATTTTCAACTTCTTATATATTTAACTTCTTATGGTAATTTTGTTCATACATTGGGAAAAAAATTTCCTAATAATAGTAATACTATAAATTAAATATGTAGAAATCATTATACAACTCAAAAATAAATTAGTGCTTAAAATGTTTCTAATTTTCCTCTTACATAATTATGTATTTTGGCTATTTAGTTAAGCTACAAGTTTTTTTGCCATAATTCGACACTTGATCAACACATCTAACCATTCCATTGCTTTTGTTTTGTAGGTCTTGAAGACAAATGACATATATCATAGAACCTCGTTGTCAAACAACGACAATTGTATTATATGTAACCAATCTCTTGAGTTAGTGATTTTCACGTATCATAAAATAGTTTTTGTATTATAAAAATATTTTCCTGCAACATGCGCTTTTCCATTATGTTACATTCGGTTAGAAGGTATATCATTAACCAACCAACAACAATTTTACATTATGTTAAGGTATGTTAAATTATCTTGTGAAACCATTTAGCATAGCATACCGATTTAAATAAAAATCCATTTGTTCATTTTCATAGCATACCGACTTAAATAAAGTTTCATTTGTTTATTTTCAAATCTTCTGGCATCCCATCATCAAGGCATCTTATCATCAATTGACTTTTGCTATAAATTGTTAGTCTTAAGAAAAGAAATTTACATTTTTATGTGATTTTTTTTGTTGTCCTTCAATATATTGCTAGAGTATATCCTACTATCAGCGTAACCATTGAACCTTGTTGAGGTGGAAGCACTAGTAATCTATCTTCTTACTACCAATATCTAGGAAAGTGCATTCAAAAATATTAAATTAGGTACAAACTATCTTGTATATGATTTTATCAATGTTCCCAATGGGTCCTCAACTAGTTGTGCTTAGATTTTCAGAGATATCTTTGCTACACATTATGAGGCCTAGAAATATTCATCTAGGATATTAAATGGATAAAGCGTAACAAGATCACATTGGAGGCTGGTGGCACTAGAGGATGGAGAATTTCCATCATATCAAGTTAGCTACTCACTTTGAGATTGTGCTTTGTGTGAGAAGCTTTTTTGCTTTCTTTAACACTTTCCTTGTTGATGTTAATTGATTTCAATAATACATATATTGTGAAGTTTTATTTTTGGAGACAAGTAAGGGTTTTGGCGTTGAAATCAATATGGCTTGTTGTCCAACAAGTTTATGAGATTGTGATAAAGAATTATACCCTTTTGAAGGTCATTTGGTAACTTGATAGAGATTTGTTGCAGCTGAATATGGATTGTTGTTGAATAATTCAAGAACTAGTGATTTGAAATTTTGGGAAAATGATGCTCTAAGAAATCAAGAATATAGGTTGGCGCTACACCCTTTCGAGGGTCAAGAGGCAACTTGATGGAGTATCACTTGATTTTCAGTTTGTTTCTTCAAGGAAAGATCTTACCATTAATTTACATTTATGTAATCAATGACTTTTGTATATGAAAATTTTGAATAAAATAAAAATGATAAAACAATAACATGCATTACCTAATCCAAATATTCAATACCTCAAATAGATGCAATGATGGATGAGTTATTTGATTGATTTGATATGTTTTTTATTAGATAAGCAGGGAAGGGCCCTGATCCATACAAAAAAGAAAAAAAAAAGCCAAACAACTCAACAAAATAGACTGACCCAACACAACCAAACAAAGAAACAACAATCAACACATGACCAGTCAGAAACAACAAACACATGAAACTATTCAAGGAGTAACACTTGAACTAAACAAAGCCATAAAGGGAAAGTTAAATGAAACTGTAACCTTCTTAGAAGAATGCTTCTTCTTTCTATGCATTGTTGTCCAAGGAGAATCATAAACAAAAATTGAGAAATTTTTATTTGAGAGAGAAGACTCCTATCTAGAGTAGCAAACAAAAGGTACAATTGATACTTCAAGTGAAGCATCTGAAATAACATCACTTTCCAAAATAGAGAATGCCGCATATTATCCACAAGAGGAGCAACTTCCACCATAACTAAATCATGTGACGTAGAAAGAACCTTAGAAGGAGAGCTTGTAGAGGCAATAGGAGCATCATTGATATTATTTTTCCTCACAAAAGGAGGAGGCTCTGATTCTTCATCAGAAGAAGCAAAATCAACAATAGGATGAACTATTAAATGCTCATGGAGTGAGTTCTTCCACCAAGTAGAAGAGGAAGTAGTATGAGAGCCACAAGAATAGTCACGGGCCACATGACCAACAACATAACAACATCTACAACAAAATGGAAGACCCTCATAATCCACCATCTTAGACCATGAACAATTATTAACCTACAAAATCACCTCACCAGGAAGAGCCTTCCAAAGATCAACCTCCACCAAGATCCTAGCAAAGGAGGTATGGGTAAAATTCTTGGAAGCCAAATCTACTTTCAATAAATGGCCTACGACATTACCAATATTGTCAAAGGAAGAGAAGCACCAGAATTGTAAGGGAAGATAAGGAAATCTTACCTAAATAGGCATAACATCTAATGGTTCATTCTAAGGATTAAAAGAATAAACCAAAGGCTTAATATGTTGGTTGCTCAATTTAGCAACATAACATTGAGATGGAGATGATAGATGAATGATTGAAGAATGGTTTTGGCAGCATAAGCATACTTGAAGAATGAACCACAAAATGACTTATGAGAGGGTTGATTTATAGGAAAGGTCTAATTTGGATTGATGGTTGAGATCATATGTCAATAAGATATCTTAATCAATGGCTAGGATTGAAAGTTGTATTATGAAATAGGGTTAAGGAAAAATTAGGGCAATGATAAGGATTAATGGCCAAGATTGAATTATAAGATAATTCAATCTAGGGTGGAAAATGAATGATAAAAGAGAAGATAAGAATGACATGGATAATGAGGTTGACACAGAAAAAGAGGTTGTTGGAGAAAATTAAATAATTATAAAATTATTTAATTTTGGAGGGAAGTGAATAATTAAATAATAAAAGCATTATTTAATTATTAAATACATGTGACATGTTGACTTTTAAATTAGATAATAATTTAATTCAAAAGTGGATGAAAATGACAAATTAGTAAATGATTAAAAAAATAAAATTTAGTTAATCATAGAAGAAGAGGATAATGAATAATTAGATAATTAAATTAATTATTTAATTATGAGTAGAAAAATGGCAATAATTAAATAAATAAGTATTTATTTAATTATAGAAAGGAAGGGGCTAATTAGTGATGTAATTAAACAAAATTTATTTAATTAATCAAGGGAAGAATAAGAGAAAAAATGAATTTATTAAATAATTAATAATTATTTAATTAATAGAGGAATATGACCTTAAAAGATAATTAAATAATTAAAATTATTTAATTATGCAAGTAGGAGGAATTGATATGAAAGGTGGGTTCATAGGTGAAGGATAATTTTTAGTGTCTACAACTTTTATTATGTAAGCCTTGATGGGGGCTCCATTGCTAAGGTCTTTTTTGGTTTCAGAGATACTTTTATAGGAACAATGTAATAAGGGGGGAATATTAGCATAGTTAGCTATTATATTATGTTGTTTAACTATTGTCAGCTATGTGGTTATGTTTCTAGTTATGATGGGATTGTTAAATAATTTTCACCTCTATAAATATTGTCTTTGTTCTCCAAATAACATGTCAAGTATTCATCCTACACTCTAATTTTGGTGGAGGTTGATTTGACTAAGGCATTACCTAGTGAGGTTGTGCTTCAATTTAGTGGTTGGTATTGGTCTCAGCTTGTGGATTATGAAGGATTCTTGTTTCATTGTAAATATTGTTATTTTACTAGCCACTTGTCTTGTGTCTGTCCTTGTAGCTCTTACCCTATTTCTTCCTTCGCTTGGTGGAAGGGTAAGTGCACCAAGATGGTCGCACTTTTGTGGCCACAAAAGTGAAAAATGAGACAAAACGCGTTCGCGTTATAACACGAACGCGTTTTGTCTTTTTAAAAGCAAAAAAAAAAGTAACATTCTTCATTTCTATTTTTACTGTTTTCTATTTCTGCCCGCGGCCAAGAACCCTGCACTACGCGCTCGCGTTGTTGAGGAGGTGACTACTTCACACTTGATCAACTTGAATTCAATTTTCTTCACAAATATGGCACCCCGACGACGAAAAGATGCAAGAGGTAAGTTTTGTTTGGTATTTGTAATGAATTTTTTTGTTTTAAATTGATTTTGTTTGTTTTAGTTTAGAAATGAATGATTTTTTTTAATTTGTAGGAAATCCTCAACAAGAGGAGGAAAATCCTCAACCAAATCAACCTCAACAAAATCAACCTCAACAACAAAATCAACCTCGCCCCACCATTCTCTCAATACCCTCCTGGCACTCAAGAAAATTTGAGGAGTGAAATTGAAAACAATAGAAAAGAAGTTGAGGATCTTATTAGTAGGTTGAGTGATCAAAATTCTTCAACCACAGAAAGGATACATCTAGCAGATTCGTTGAAGGATTTGTTAAAAAATGTGGATGCAATTACCCAAAAAATATCTGGATGGAAAAATAGGAGGCAAACATCAAGGGCATATTATGCAGATAAATTATCATATAAACAAGTTAAAGATTTAAAGATTACTAAAGGCGATTTGTGCTCTCTATTCACTGACCCTAGAACAAATCAAAATATCACCCTCAATGCAAAGAGGTTTCCTATCCATTGGTGCCACCACGTAGAGATTAGGAACCATTTTTATGACAGATGGTATATGGTCTTGATTACCCACCGCAATAACTGTGAAGTCCCCAATATTTTCTTAGGAAATTATACTGTGAGTTTGTATTGAACCAAATCCTAAATTATTTTGATATGAGGGAGTTTCAAGGGAGAGGTGGGGGTCAGCATAGGATAGGCTCGGTGCATAGCCGATCCCTATTGACGGCTGGGGAGACTTTAATTCTCGCTTAGGTCAGCCTCGCGGGAGCGTATTTCTCATGGCGCCTGTGAGTTGCAAAGGAGAGTACCGACGTAGAGACTTTGCAGCGCATCACATCCTTGACTGAGTGTCATCCACCACACTAGCCCCATTGTACCGCAATCCGTGGGAGTCTTCGTGTGGTGGCCTTCGAGGCCATGTGTGTCGATCTTGCGGAGCCACTTGTTCGTGATGACCCTACCGCTCCCTGAGGGTGCTACACAGATCCATATACTTCTACTGCTACCGATCCGTATGCATCTACTGGGATGGAGAGGGCGGCTGACATTCTGCATGATGCATATGGTATTGACAGTCAGGTAAAATTGAACGTGTTCATTGAATTTAGTTTATTAAATTTTAATTGTCAAATGCAAGATTAACTAATTTAGTTTTATTATTTTAATAAAATTGTAGGGTCACAGTGTTGACCCTGGGTACACCAGTCAATCTACTTATTTATGCAATACACCTATCAGTTGGGTATGTAAAGTTAGTAAACAATTATAAATTTATTACATATGTTAATAGAATTTTTTTACGAATGGTATTTTAATATGTGATTTTGGATGTTGAACAGGGTGTTGTTGAGGTTTCAAGGAAACACCTCTAAGTGCAAGTAGATTTGATCAAACTTTCACTGAGGTAATATAGAATAAATAGAACTTAAAGTTAATGAATTCTAAGTTTAATCTAAATTTGTGTATATATATAGTCATAAGAGTATATGGGTTCACTAGGTTATTATTTGAAATCTTTTAAGAATGGTCCCACCATGATTGTTTGTCTTAGAATTCCTACACTAGCAAGCTATATATAATAAAAATTTAACATGGAACTGACAAAGGTAGAGCTACATTCTATCCATCCTATATAATTTTTTGTGATGTCAACGTAACCAAGAATAAGACGATGGATGTCCTACATGATGTCAATGTAACCAAAAATAAAATTTCTATCCTCGACCCTATCTATCAGCCAAGACCCCTTCAATATCTCAGACGCTTGGAGATGCTTAAGACTAGGTCAAAATAATTCTATATCTTCTTCATTTGTTGTAATACTCATCAAGTTTCCATATGTTCTCTAAATCTAACTAAGTGATTGCATGGAAAGAAGTTATAATTACTCATTAAACTCAACCATTGAGCCTCAAACTCTCTCTCCCATAGTGGGACGCGGGAAATGCTTGAAATGATTAAATTCTAATAGGGTGTGGGGAGATCTTTTAGGAAAACATTTGACACTAATTTGGTCCACAATTTCTTCATTCTTATATATTCCTCAAATATACCTTGCAATCCCCCTATTATACCTAAATCTACTACATTCATGTCCTTGTTAGCTAGCATGTAGGTGATATAGTATGGTCCATGAATTTTTGTCTTCTTTTTTCATTTTTCTATACAGTCCTCTTTTATCTCACTACTACGTCCTCACATAAAAAGAAAAGAAAAACATTACTTCTTTTTCTCATCTAGGGTCCCTAAGGTTTTAAAACCCTTAGATGCAAGGATTCAAAGCACATCAACCATGTGGTACAAATGACTAAATCCCAAAGATGATTTGTAGCAATGAAAGAGTTTGGAAAGGTAGAGAGAGCTACACCGGTGACTCAAGAGAAACTTCAGCTTTCAAAAACAAAGCCAATTAGGCTAGCAGACATGTGGATCAGGACAACATTTGGTGGAAGAGGAAGAAAGATGACTAGAAGTCTAGAGGCCCACCATACTGGATTTTGATATTGAACCATGAGAGCAAAAGAGAGAGTTGATATCATGTATCAAAACATTAAGCATGCATTCTTCCAGCCAATGGATAAGGAGATGATTACTTTTCTTCATTTTCATTTGCATAACCATATCACGGCGTGGGAACCATGAAGACCAAGGATGTCCAGTTTTATGTGGAGGTAATGGATGTGGTCCAAACTTTAGGAGGGGAAAGAAGGTCAATGTATGATCTTGATGATTGATAGAAGAGGGGTTGGTCAAACAAACCAGGGGCACCTAGTCATGAGTAGGGACCTATAGGTTAGATTGGTGAAGCAAAGCACCAAGGAGGTCTTACAAGGAAAGGCCTAGAGCAGGTACATACAAGGAAAGGCTCCTGCCTGCCTGCTCCTCTTCCTCTATTTGAACCTCCTTGAGGTCCTCTACCCCGGTTATGTCCACCTCTTGTAGATTTTTCACCTCCATGCCCTATGAGTTTTGACTCTCCTTGGTTTCTTTGGTCATTGCCTCTACCTTGGTAGCCACCTGTCCTTTGATCTCTCTTCCTTTGCCTTTCCGCCCTAGAAGTCTGATCTTGCTTCCTCTTTACTCCTCTCTTCACCCAATGCCACCTGGATAAATACTTGGCACTGTTTTGGGGGCTTAAGAGAACCATCTCCTCTTGAATGTCTCCCACTTGAAACCATTGAGATACCTTTGCCATCTTTGATACTTTCTATCCTCTCCATGGACATTGACCTCATGCAAGTATTTGAAACTCCTCAAGATAGGAACTCATCTCCTCGATTCCTTGCCTCAAACTCTGCCTCTTATGCAACCTACTTCATAGTCTTTAGGTAGGTATGTTTTTTCAATCTGGCAACCATTCCCTTCCCAAGCGCAGAGAGATAGGTTGCTTGCCTTCCTTCTCCCTCTCTATATCTAAATGAATTTCCCACCTGCTAAGGTAGAACCTCTGTTCTGATTTAGCCACCTTTACCTTTTGTGCTTCAGTGACCCCATCACACTCAAAATGGTTTCCCATTCCCTCTATCCAATCCATGACTAATTCAGCTTCCATTTTACCACTAAACAGTGGTATGCCTTCAAGTCCTTTTCCACTCAAAGCCTTTAATGCCTTCAAGAAAGGATCCTCCTTCAAAACAGGGTCAAGTGCAGGGGTCTTATCTTCCTTTGCAACCTCTTCTTCTTTTGCTATTCTTCCCTCAAACCGCATAACATTCAGTGCTTGCTCAAGTTGGTCTAACTTCTCTCTCTCTATTCTATTGTTCAGCCTATTTCTTCAACCCTCTTGGCTAACTCAGCATTTGTCACCATGATGCTAGAACCACTAGACTCTTTCTCTGACATACAAGATCAATCCCAAATCTTTTGCTTGCTCTGATAGCAATCTGATAGGGAGAGGGGTTGGAGGAATCAATCACTGATTCCTACTCTAGGCCTTTCCTTGTAAGACCTCCTTGGTGCTTTGCTTCACCAATCTAACCTATAGGTCCCTACTCATGACTAGGTACCCCTGGTTTGTCTGACCAACCCCTCTTCTATCGCAAACTCCAACCACCAAGTCCACCTTGGTTCATTGCCACAACTCTTCCTTAGCCTTTACACTATACTAGAGACCAATCTTCCTCAACACTCCATCAACTCTTGCAGGGTACTAATAAGTCTTAAAAGGCTTCAAACTATCCTCCAAAGGTGTTTGAACAACCTCCAAGACTTTAACTTCCCATCGCTCTCACCAATCCTTTAGCTAGGGTTTGAAAGGCTAGTAGCCCTTGAGCCCCTATTAGGTCTCCTTCACCTACAAAACAGGTTAGAACTCACAAATCTGAAAAGGACTTCCCACTCTTTTTCCAAGGTTCTTGGTTCACATGGACAACACTCAAAGATTATTGAGGTCCCAGCCTTCCACTGTCCGTACAAAGCTCAAACATGAAATGGAGCAAAAACTAGGGTTTTAAGCCTTCACTTGATAGTTAGCAAACTTCCACTTTGTTTACACACCAAATGGAGAGATAGAGCCTCCTCCTTCATGTAGTAACAAGGTAACACATGATGTTCACTATCCATTTCCTTTAGATGCAAGGATTCAAAGCACATCAACCATGTGGCTTGAATTTATATCATAAAGTTGTACCATGATGTTCACTATGCATTCCTCTACTCTTTCGATTGTCAAATGTGCCATTGACTTGTCATTGATCACCATCATATTCTCCTTTTCATTATTATTTTCTCTATCATCTTTGGTATAAACACTTGACTATTATATTTAACTCAAGTGAGGAAACTTAAAAATCATAATGATAGGCCAAAGAAAGAATATTCAGTCTTTTCATGTAAAGGAGACCTCAATTTAATCACTGTTATCCTCAAAAGGTTAATTCCATTGTCAAACATTTATTGCATATCTTATACTCTGACAAGCGTTTAATAAGGGTTTTGAAGAATAGGCCCTTGACAAGTTAGCTCCATCATTTTTTATTGTCGTTGTATCTTTATTTAGCTCTTACTCCATTCCTTGCAATAGTGATACTTGGATTTGTCATACTTAACTCAGTTGGCTACTATCAAAGCACCTTTTGACTTGATCATCTCTTCTTCTCATATTGGTTGTCATATTTTACATTGTGTTTTGATGCTTTTTCACTTAAAATTTGTCCTAAAGGGTCTTTGTTTTTCAATGTGATTGTCCTAGGTTATTGCTTTTTAAAAAAATGATAATCATATTGTTGCTTACGTTGCATTACACATCATTCAAACTCAAAGCATTACTTCAACTTTGATAACTATTTTGTGATTGAATAATTTGTTGTTTTATTTTCAGATGTTGGTAGCGAGACACCACCGTAACAAGAGCTAATGGATATTGAATTGTTTCTACTGCAATAGAATCCCTCGATGAAGCTCACGATAGGGGAGGTATGAACAAATTACTAAATTTCAATTTACATTCATTGTTATAGATGAACTAGTTCTAGTGAAAAATCAAACCCATTATTATTGATTAAGTAGTTTAATTTCTATTGAGGATGGTTTATCGAGGGGCTCGAGCACACGAGCATCCCGGCGTGCAAATATTTCCCTCGAGGAGCATGATGCGTCGGATGGTACGTAAGTGATTAAATTTTGTTAAATATATTAATTTTTATAATATAATTTCTATATAATATTAATGTCTTTGCTTCTTGTAACGGTTGAAACTTGACGGGGAGCTAAATGCATTAGGAGGCGGCCGGGGAGCACCCTCAACGAAGCAGTGGGCAAATTTATCACCATCCAGTTATACGAGGGAAGGGAAAGAAAATTGTATTTGAACGGAGCATGGAGAGAAATGAATTTGAATGTAAGGAGCCCTTTGTTGTATGCCTACATGGCAATTTTGTACATATTTTTGTATTCGATGTACTTATTTGGCGTTGTATGCTGCATATGGCATTCATAAGTAAGAAAGCCCTATATGGCTTTTTTGTAGCTTCTGTTTTATACTTATATTGACGCTATATTGATGTACATGTACATGGCTATTTGATTAATACAAATCTTTTATTGATGGTGTCCATATTTGCATTATAAATTAATGGTTCAATAGATATGAGTTACATGTATTCAAGTGTATACTTTACAACTTACACACATATACTTTTGACTTATGTTGGAACATCGAAAAGTGTGAAAATTTGTGTTTGGAAGTCAAACGTAAGCCAATTTTGCAATTTTGGGTTCTTGCATACTCAATCTTATGGACTTATTCCTTCTTAGCACATATTGTGAATATTTATCATTTGGTGCAGAAGACAAAAATTCGCCTTATTTTGAACCACTTTGTTGTTTTTCTTGTTTGCCTTCCACGAGGAAAAATGTTCTGCTTGTTGGTTGATCAATGATCAATAATGGTTGATTGCAAACACTTGACATTTTTATGTTTTGAACTTTAATTTATAATTTTGTAGTTTATATTCATAGCGTTGATTACATTGCATTGCACATCTTTCAAACTTAAAGCATTGCTTCACATTGCAACTAATAACTAGATGCTGATAGATGACAAAATTTCAATTATAATATATAGTTTTTATAAAGTCAACCTAAGCAGTTATGCAATTACTTCACATTGCATAACTAATAACTAGGAGCAGCTGCCAATTGCATTTGCTTGTCATGGCATTCTATGAGACCACATTTCTTTGAGGCATTTTTTCAAACAATTCACTGCCTTGTCTATACTACCACATTTTGATACATGTCTGCAAAGCATTTTTGTCAAATAGTTCAAGTGTTGCCTTGTTGCTATGGTAGAAGTCTAAAAGGAAGTGCTAAGTACAAGCTATGCATGCTTGGAAAAAGAATCTATCAAAAACATAATAGTAGAAGCAATATCATAGGCAAGGTAGTGAACTCTTTGAAAAATGCACCAAAGTAGGGTCTCATGACACGATGGATGCTATGACAATCAAAATATTTGATTGTCATGGCGTTCCACATCACCATGAACCT
>VDFB02085608.1:0-10652 GCA_007258455.2 Sequoia sempervirens
AGTTATATCGATGTTATGAGTCTTCCCGACAGTTATCCTTTCGGTCTTATGTATATCGTTGTAACTCTCGCCGATGAAGCCTATCGCTGTAACATTGTGAGTCAGGCATATGCTCCATAGATTACTTCATGTCTTGTCGAGAAATTTCCTTTGGTCAATTTTCTAATCGCCGGGACATAACAATTCTCCTACCGAAGGAAGTACACTCGATATGACCTTTCGTATCTCTCCCCGCTGAAGCCAGTCTTGCTAAATCCATTCTGTCCAAATATACTGCCAAGTCTTTTACCAATGAAATCCTGTTGTTGTGACATAGGAGGCTGACAAGACTCCCTGACTTCACCTTGATGACATCAATTGAATCCTTCTCTACCTTATCGGCAAGATCGAATGAATGCTCTGGGACATTACACCGACAACTTAAGTCTAGCCGATGAATTTCATTATCGGTGAGACCATGAATATCGCTAAGTCCACCTACCAATGTATTTCTGTTATAGCGATATGGTAAGTCGGCAAGACTTCCTCGAACTCACCCTGATGACATTATACTACCGATAGGACCTACCTCAGCTTTATCGGCGAGACTGAACGAACGCTATAGGATGCTACTCCGATGACTCTTGTCTCAGTGACATAGCTCTTTGTGTTTCATCGGTAAGACACATATATGCTCGCTATGACTCACCCCGATAACTGTTGTCTTGCCGATAGGACCCTGTTGTCGCTGAGACTATGCATTGCCTCTTGCCGATATCAATCCTCAAATGAAAACTTATCGGTATGACATTCTTGATCTCTTGTCGATAGACTGCAAAAGACACGCGTTAGTATAAAAATGCTTTATGGATTGGTGAGACCTGCATCATGTTATGTTGATATGGTTTATACATTGAAATACTCAGGGTTAGAAGAATTCTATGGGACCAAATGACAAATATGGGAAAAAATGTTATGCAAAGCAAATTTTTGTGCTTATGGTATGGGCATTTTTGGGAACTAAAAGCATGCAGCCATGAAAAGTTCAAAATCAACAACTTGTTGGGCCGAAGGGATGCTGCTTGCGCGGATAGTGATTCCTTGTTCTGGATAGTGTGTCTTATTTTAGATAGTGTGTAATTAGTTTTGATATTCTCTATAGTGTGAGTTAATCCTCACCATGTTTTTTCTCTCATTGGGCTTTCCATGTAAATCTGGTGTTGTTGTTTTTATGTGTTGCATTTAAGTTTTTGCATTGGCATTTGATGATTAATCATTTATGTAGTATTAATTATTAGTTTTGGTGATTGAATTAAAGGTTTAATTCTATGACAATTGATTCACCCCCCCCCTCTCAGTTGTCATATTCAACATAGTATTCAACAATAAAGTGATGCATGCAATTACATAGTTATAATGAATACTTTTGAAATATCAATTCTCTCTAATGAATCCCCCATGTGTCCAAAAATTAATTTGCACATCCTATGCCATGCTTCATGTATGCACTTCTTAGAAAGACTTAATAATGACACCCGACTCACCTAGCCAACTTTAACCACTAAATGTATGTTTGTTTTTATAAATGCAAGATCACCCAAATAAACCAACTGATAAGATAAAACCATGTGCCAAAAAACCATGTGAACAAAACCTATTGACCCCTCATTTAATATTGGATACTAACTTATTAATTTATTTAACATTTCTCCAATAAATTTAATTATTATCCTTTGTCTCCTACACATATAATAATAAACCCAATGTTATTATAAAACTTTACAAGTGACCCCAAATAATTATCTATTGTGGATAAAGACACCTCTTAGGTTCACCACAACTAAATAATTATTCAATTACAACATGAAAATACAACAATTTATGCAATGGTGTACAACACCAAATCCTAACAACAAGGATAGACTACTATGTATAATTATACCACAATTAACACATTATTTATATCATCAATGTATATAATTTAGATAATGTAATTAGTATAGAAAACAAGGTGGCATGATATCCTTGGTCATGTGCTATATTAAGTCTTGTGCTATAGTTGATAAAGGTTGGGCATTTTAGGATATACTAAAGCATTTTTTTAAAATTATATATTTTGGATTGGGACATGCATATGTACGTCCAACATAATTAGACTTAAATGAAATTAATTTTCTAATACCTTTAGTGGAAAGATGCATATGCCCACAAAATTTGGTTAGATATTTTTTGTAATTTTTTGATAAATATTTTTTATTTTTTTACTAATTTTTGTTGGAATTAATTTTATTTTCTTAAACCCCTCATGTACAACCAACCAAAATTAATATTAACTAATTTTAAGATAATTATTTTCATCATATAGAGAATGATGTCTAGATTTTTGAAACACATTTTTTCAAAAATAAAATAAAATTTTATGTTTCTAAAAATTAGTACTATATGTCATTTCAAGCTTGTGAGTTCCATTTTTTTTAAATTAATTAATAAATAGAAAAATATATTTAGTGAAAACATGCTTATTTGAAAATTACACATCATCTTATATAATGGGTGTTAATTTGGTTTAAGAAAACTGGAAAAAAATGGCATCAATCATATTGTAAAAGGATTATTTGTATGTTCAAGGCTATGGATCAAGTTTCAAAGCCTAAAAAAATGTAAAACCATATGTTTAAAATTTAAAATTTATAGAATGTGTACTGACTCCAAAATGTGTGTCTGTTCATAAATGAAACAAGGATATAGTGTAATTATAATGGGTGAATTTTTATAAACAAAAAATTATACCTATTTTGAAATGAGTATCCATTTTGAAAATATAAATGAGTTCCTATTTTAAAAAATAAAGCTAGTACCCATTCCATATATGTTGGAGTTGAGGCTCGAGCACCTGTTCCTATTCCTATTGAGAGTTTGCTTGTCCATGATATTTCCACTATTGGTGCAGGTGCACCTAGGCCATGTTTTTGCATTAGGGGTCAAATAGTAAGTTTCTAGGTGATTTTGGGTCTTTAGAGTCAAATAAGGTCTTAATAGACCATTTGTGATGTAATGGAGTCATCCTTGGTGTCATAATGCATATATTGTAAGAAGTTGCAAAATTAGGAATACCAAGAGTCATAGAAGTTTAGAAGGAATTTATAGTTAGTTTGGTGGTTGAATTTGAGGAAAAAAAGGTTTAAAAATGCCTCAGGAGGCTCGAGTAAGGTTGGACAAGTTTTTATGGTAGATGAATCATCAACAAGACATGGTTACTCTACAATTTTTTTGTATTTTCTGTTGTTGCAGGCTTGGTACGACGCGTACAAGCTTTGTTTTTCTATGATGTGAATTGAAATTAGTAATAGGTTGTATATACTTTCAATTACAGTTTGTTTGGTGCAATAACATTGAGTCTTGTGATTTCTAGAGCCCATTTTCAAGAACCTTCCTATGTAACAACAAACTAAGGGTTTTCAAGCCAAAAATGTGATTTTTGGCCATTCCACTAATTGTCATCTTCTGTAAGTCAATGGAATGGCCTAATAGGGTGTAGGGATTGTGTTTATTGGATTTGTTTGAGAAGGGAGCTTGGTTTGTGAATTTTAAGGTGATGCCCTAGTTGTGAAAAGTGGCTATTTTGATGAAAATTGGATGTTTAAGAAGGGTAATGTGTGAAATATTTGGGGGAAGCAATATTTCCTAGAATTTTAAGTTTGTGTAGGCCATATTAAGGTTGATTAAGGATTTGGTTGGCCGTGGGAAGGTTGGGAGTATTAGGTTGGGAGTATTCTTTTTCAATGGGAAGGTTAGGAGGGTTTCAAGGTAAGGTGTCATAGGGAGTGAGTATCCACTCATAAGTTGTGAAATTGGAGGTTTTGATGTTTGGTTAGTGCTTTCCCATTGAGTTTTGGGGTTTTTGGATTGTTTCAAGGGTGGTTGCATTGTTAATTTGGCCTAATTGGCCTTGTAGGACAACATTGTTGCATGAAGTTGAAGGTGTTAGGCTGAAGTAAGCCAATGTGGATTTGATATATGTTGTGTAAGGGGCTAATGGGTTCCTAAAACCACCAATGGTTACTGGGCTTGTTGAGTAGTTTGAGAGTTGGGGTCAAGAAACCCTGGTTGCACACCTACAAGGAAATTGTCTAGGAATAGTGAAAACCCATTGAGATAGAGGTTTGGGAATAGGAAGGGTGTTTAGTTGAGTGTTCTCAGAGTTTTTTGGTTAAAGGCCTCCCTACTCTAAATCAATTGGCATCATAGCATAGGAAGTAGATCTTTGAAGGTGAGAAGTTGAAAAGTCGAGATGCATCTAAAAGGCACCATGGCAAAAGAAATTAGAGAGTTGAAAGAAAAGTATGCTAATTTGAAGGAGATGACACAAAGGAGGAGCCTATTAAAAATAAATAAAAATTAAAAAACAAGGTATGTAAAGTGGTAATATATTCGAGTTCTATTGATAACATGGTTTCAAGTGAAATGGTTGACAAATTGAATTTAGAAAGGATTCCTGATGAAACAGCCTATAAAGCATTTTGGTTGAATGATGGTCATTCAATTATGGTTAATGAGAAATATTTTTTTGAATTTAATATGGGTGGCTATAAGTACAAGGTACTTTGTGATGTATTTCCTATGAGTTATTATCATTTTCTACTTGGAAGGCCTTGGCAGTTTGAGAGATATGCCATTTATGATGGGAGAGCCAATACTTATCAAATTGAGAAAGATGGAACCAAGTTCACACTATGATCTAATTAGGATCTAGACTAATTGCGTATTTGAATGCTTACTTATAACAACTTAATGGAAATACTATTCATGCATACATTATTGAAACTATGCATTAAAAACTTAAGGTGAAAAAAAAATTGAGAAGGAAGAAGAGAGAGAGAGTGCAAATGATCTGATAATGGAGTTCGCCACAAATGTGATTACGTCTCCGGGTCCGCTCCAATAGAGTTAGACCGATCTGATTAATCTCCAAATAGAAATTACAATTGCACCAAGACCATTTCTTCTAGCAGTTCGGTAGCATAACAATACTCCGATGAACAAAAATGGCTCAAAGAACTCATAGAAACCCTCTTTACATCACCTATTTCTCCAAATTTGTATCACTTCCATCCACAGAGCTTACATTTCCCCAGCACATACATGAAATAATAACAAAGGGATAAAACCTCATAATAAATGTGTAACCCCTTTAACAACTCATACTTGAGGTTTGTTGATATTTCTTAATCCCCTTTGTTAATTTGTTAGGTGGGTTTTACTTATTTTTGGCTCTATAGGCCATTTGGTATGAATTCGGCCTTAAATAGTCTTTAAATAAAAACATCCACCTACATATATTAAATATTATCGGTGGTGTGTCAGTGGAACTAGCGAGCTTTTCTATACACATGGTTGGCCGGTTCCAACCCGCCACGACCCACGTTTAATCCACAAAATCCGCCAAAAGTGGATGAATGAATGAATGAATGGTTTTTAATGATGTCCACGAGACCATCAGTCTATGGGATGAAGCACTAAAACTTTAACCATTTTCAAGTTATTTTCCATGTCATCCCTTCTATTATAGATCTTGATCAGAAAGCTAGCAGTTTTGAGGAGCCTAGTTTCCCCAAAAAGTTTATTTAGATTATCCACCTTCAAATTGTCTTCATATTGGATACAGATATCATCATAAGCAGCACACTCAATCATGAAGTGCCATTCAGTCTCGATAGTCCCTTTGTTGCAAAAAATACAGGTTCGTTGCTCCCAAGCCTCCTTGGGGACAACCCACCTACCTGTCTCGCATCTAAGATGGTGTGACCCGGTTCTTAATTGAGCGACCAAAATCCTAGCCTTGCCTTTAATTGTAACCCTTAGATAGTCTTTCTCACCATGCTCCCATGTGGGGTTGAACTCTTGGATATAATGTGACTTTTTACGGCCAACCTGCTTAGTCCACATAGTAGACCTAAACTTTTCTAGCACAAACTTTTTTATCTCCGCATTAGTGTTGGGGCACTCATGTAGTTTAATGTTCCATTTGTTCAACCACTTGCTATTTTGCTTCATCCAAGTCTTCTTTCTACGGTTTAGCTCCTCCCCAACAACCATTTTGGGCCAGTGGTGCAAATCCATGTTCTCAACTCTTTTTAAGTAACTTATTAATCGAATGACAGCAGATGCCTCCAACGGGAACATACTAGTTTTAGCCAAGAGAATCTCATATGGAACTGAAGATTTGACTTTGATGCTAGTAGTGATCAAATGCTTTTGAATTCTTTCAACTTGCCTCCACTTGTGGTTTGACATGCTACCCCCCCAAACCTCACAACCATAGAGGACAACCGGTGCCACCAACAAACCAAAAAGGGTTTTCTTGGTTTTCCAATCCCATAACTCTGCTTTCCTACATCTGTTCTATAGTAAATAAGATGCCTTCTAGCCACCCTGAATCCTTTTTGCCATGCAAGTCTTCCAACTGAGCCTATTATGGAAATCAATCCCAAGATATTTGTATTCTTCCACCACCTCCAAAGGGCTGCCCTCAAAGATGAAATTAAACTGCTGCTTCTTCCTTTTCAAAGAGAAGATCATGATTTTAGTTTTTCTGGTGTTAACTTGCATACCAACCTCTTGGAAAAAGAGCTCGAGAGCCTTTAAATGATCTCTCAAACCAGGAGCAGATTTTGCAATTAAGATAAGATCATCCGCATATAAAAGTAACTTCACCACATAACTAGCTAGTTGAATACCCTCTCCATCAGTTTTGTTTAACCATTCTTCAAGCTTGTCAATATATAAGCCAAACAGAGTGGGAGATAGGGGACAACCTTGTTTGACCCTGATGTCACTACCAAAGCATTCAGACATACCATCTTTTGTTCGAATTTTAGCGCTGACTTTCTCATAAAGTTTATGGATTGCTGCTCTAAGTTCATCAGGAATACCAAGTTCCTTCATTTTGTTCCACAGCTTGTCCCTAGGTACCGTGTTAAAGGCTTTTTTGAAATCAACGAAACAACAAAAAGATTCAGCCCCTTGAGTGCCCCAAACTTTCTCAATGAAGTGCCTAAGTGTGATGCAATGATCTATGGTAGAATGCCTTGGTCTGAAACTAGCCTGCCCCTTTTCCCTTTTACCTTCCCTTTCTACCCAATTACTAATTCTGCGCTCTAATGTGCTTCCATAAAGTTTACCAAGAAGAGGATTGACCATTATAGTCCGATAGTTAGAGGGATTATTGATATCCCCACTTTTATGTAAGGGGATGACCACACTTGTAGCCCATTCACCCGGAAAACCATTTTGAGTGATGCTATTAAAGAGGTATTTGATGTGAGGTGTGAGGAGCTCACAACCCCATTTTAAGAATTCAGCCTGCAGCCCATCAATATCTTGAGCCTTACCATTTGCTAAATTTTTTATGCCTTTCTTGATATCCTCCTCCGAGAAGAGCTCACTTGAGGCATGAATTAAAGGGGGCTTGATTTTCTCCATCGGTCGTTCATACAAGAGCTTCACATACTCTAACCACTACTTCCCAGTGATATTATTTTCTATCTAACTCTTCTTTGCTGCAACTCTCTCCAAAAGCTTTTGGGATTGTGTTTACCCAAAGTAATTAACTCTTTCCTTCTTAAGTTCACATAGGTTGCTTTTTTAGATTTTACCAACCTTTTGTAGTTTACTTTACTTTCTTTGTTTGACATATTCTTTTTGACCAATCTTCTTGCTGCTTTGCACTCCTCATCATACCATGGGTTAGCAGGAAAAGTATTTGAAATCCCTTTCTTGGTTTGAGATCTCTTACAACCTTCTAGAGCCTTCTGAATTAGTGGAACCAACATATTGCTGCTAATGTATTCATTTTTTTCGTTGCTTTCATTGCATGGTATGTTTTTTCTTTCTTGGAGGTGATGATCCAACGCAGCCACAAAGATTTCTTGATTTTCATGATTCACAAGGATTTTTCCTTGTGAGTGAGCCTTCTTATGAGAGTACTGATTTTTGCCATCTTGCTGGTTGTCATCATGAATGTTAAATTTAACAAGAAGAGGCATATGATCAGAATTTAGACCAATAGGGCAGCACCCAATATTGAACTCCAGCAGCCTAGAGACCGAATTTTGAGAACATAACACATAATCTACAACACTTTTCCCATTGTAGGTTTTGCAAGTGATACCGCCCGACTTTGGCCACATTTTCATACCATTACAGATTATCATGCCATATAAGCTACATAAACCAAGTAACTCCACTCCAAAATGTGACACACCCCCATTGCCATCTTGTGAGGTCCTTTCCCAAGTCTGAACCTCCACCTCCTCAAGCCAAAGAGGGTTGTTGTCTTCCTCCCCACTACTGCCCAACTGAATGGATTGATTGTTGGCTGTCCTTGCATTAAAGTCCCCCATTAGCACTATTTCTCCCGAAGAGCTAAAAACAGAAATGTCCTTTTTTAAAGCAGGAAATGGATCTTCATTATCCATCTTTCTCTTCTTGTAGACCTTAGAGTTTTTAGGAGCAAAATAACATGCAGCCAGCCAAATTATTGCCCCATTTTCTGTTATTTTTAGCCATATGAACTGCTTGTTTGGATCCATTTTTTCAACCTTTATCATCTCTCCCCAAGCTTCTTTTATTAGGACTGTAATCCCTCCATGCCCCTTACCTGTTTCAGTCCCTTCATTCCACACTAAGATTTTAACATACCCTTCAAAATCTGGAACTTTGCCACTATCATGCTCATGAGTTTCTGTAAGAATGATAACGTCTTTCCCTTCTACTATGGGCCCCAACCCCGGTCCTCTTCTCCACGGGTAACCCCTACAATTCCAACTTACTATGTGCAAATACTCTCGCGGGGCCCCAAATCCCTATTTATTGTGTGATGATCACTCGCTAATTTGAGCTTTCCCATTTTTCAACCATGCCCATTTTCTAGCATCCCTTGCTGATTTCACTTTCACCCACTCCTTCCTTCGCTCTTCTTGTTGATCAAATGTTAGGTCTTCATCTAAGAAGATTTGAGTGCCTCTAAGGGAACCCCTATTCTTTAGGATTGCATTCTTGTCTTCCGTGCTACCTAAGACAACCCTTACATGTCTATCCCTCCCTGTCTCTGTTTTCTTTCCAATCCTATCTGCCCGTAGAATTTTTCCTGCCCATTTTAGTTGGTCCTTGAGAAAGTCCCTTGCTAAGATATCAGTCCTCTCCTTTTCCCCAAAGTCCTTCAAACCTTTGATGATGATGTTTCTAGCTTTGTCTTGCTTGACTTTTTCTTCTCTTAATTGCATCTTTATGTGTTTCTCGATGATTTCATTTTGCGTGGTTGATGATCCATTTATGACTTGTGCCCAAGATTTGGCCTCCTCTATTTGATCTTTTAGCTTACTTTCACTTGTTACCATGTCTAAAATTGCTGATTGGATCGCTTCTAGATGTGCTGTGTCATTCCCCAACGTTGCCTTTGAGTTCTTTTTTTCTGTTCATTTTGCTTGTTCTAAATCTTGCTTTAAAGTGACCAGCTCTTCTTGACCTCTTTCCATCTTACTTTGCAAGCTTATTACTTGCTCCTTAAGCAACATGTTTTCCCTTGCATGATTCCAGTTGGCTTCTCGTATTTATTTTAGCTTGGAATCATCACGCTGCCCTTTCATTTCTAAGAGTTCAACCCTCTTTTTCATGCTCATGAGCTCACTCACGTAGAGCTCAGATGACCACAACAAAGGAGTGGTTGTTGGACTGTAGGAGTCCAAATTGTCTTGGGGCATTTCTACTCCATCCCCTTTGCTTATTGTAAAACTTCCTGTTTTGTTTTGGGTTAGCATCAGAGCCTCTTGAGATGACAAAATCTCCCCCTTTTTACCCTTAACTTCCCCTTTCTCTGTTTGATCATCTATTAAATGGGGCATGTTAATAGTGAAACTTACATTGTTTCTACCTTTTGGTAAAATCATGATGAGTTTTTTTTCTGTGACAGTTTCAATTTTTTGTTTTTCCTACGCCTTAAAATCCCTTTATACTGCTTTGCATTCACAAACACCAACTTCCCCTTTGTGCCAGTTGAAAAAACTTGAGAGACCTCTGGGTAAAATGATTTCGAAGGCCTGACTAAATCACCTGCTTGAGAGTTTAAGAATGAGATTGCAGGTCCCTTTGTAGCTTGTAATGATTGATCCCAGGGGATATGTCTACCTTCCTGGTAAAGCCTTCTTACCCAGGAGGCAGCTATTTGAATTTGGGGACTGTATATTGACTCACAGCCACCCGACGCAAGCCCTACAAGCCCTAGATTCAAAGAATGTGCATTTTCTATTGAAAAAGGAGTTATTTCCCCTGCAGGTCCCTGATTTTCCCCGAGTGTGATAGTCTAAGATTTTAATGATTGCTTAACCATGATTTACCATGCATTAACCACTATAGTTTTCACCCCCCTGTTTTGACGTTGCAAAAGAGAGACAGGAAACTGATGAAAACAAAGAATCAGCAGGCAAAAGAAAGAAGCAAGGCCTGCATCTAACCTGTTTATGAAGAAGACAAAGCGAATCTTTGCTTTCACGGGATGACTTTAAAAATGTCAATTTTCCTCGGAACCAGGCCAAAGGCAATTACTGTTGGCTGCCGGTTTGACCACATTTTGCCCTTTTGCTGTCTCTCTGTGCTAATCCACACAAACCTCCAAA
>VDFB02085609.1:0-43519 GCA_007258455.2 Sequoia sempervirens
TTGGTCCTCTTCAAAGATGTGTCCTTCTTGGAGTTAGACCTGGAATCAAAGGAAATGTCCTTTTCCTTTTCAAGATCGTCCTTCGACAATAGGCCCGTCAAGTATCAGCAAGTCAAATTAAGGAAAACTCTTAAAAGCTGTCAAAGTACATCAAACTAGCAAGAATTCAATCTTTGTAGACAAACAACATTGGCAAAACAAAATTAAATGGATGTTAATTTTTCTGGTCTATCTTGTCTTATATTTTGACTATTTTGGCTATTTTGTCTTATCCTTTTACTGTCTTTTCTTTGTGGTCATGTTACTAGCTACCTCGAGGATGTCCCATGAAGGATTTAGAGGTGCAATGAGGTCTCATGACCTATTTTGTTTTCTTTGATTCTTGTCTGTGCATTGTCTTGAAAAGGGACTTGGGCAACTTTGCCCTTAGTATGAGTTAGGACATTCCTTGTTTGTGACTATCCTGCTTTTAAGTGGATGACCTTGCACACCTTGGTCTACATCATATCATGGTGTTTTTTGTCCATTTGTGTCATTTTTACCACCCAAAGATGATTAAGAGCAATAAATATTAGTCCTATGGCAATGTTTTGAAGGATTTGGTCTAGGAACTAACATGCATATCTTTTTGTCTTGTCATCTTCTCTCTCCCATCTCATATAGGCATTACATCCATATCATCATCCATATCTTTTGCACTAACATTTCTTTGTCTCTTCATATTCTAGTCTTCTCACCAATTTTGAGAGCACACCAATGTTCTTAGAACCTATCTATCCTCTCGAGGGGGCATACCACTACCCTCCTCATCATTCTTCCTCATCTTATTTTTCACTGGGGCATATTTTTGACTTATTTTCTTTGTCACAATGCGACATGCTATATTATGACAAAGAGGGGCAAAATGTAGACACTAAAAATGACCTAGGCCTGCAGCTTCATTTTTTACCACTTCGCCTAGCATAATTATGACATTTAATTATGTCCTTGGTCCACATTCGACTATTAATTAAATAATTTATAATTGTTTAATTAATTCATGTCTTTTATTCTTCATGATTATTAAATAAATAAATTTTATTTATTTATTAAATACGTCATTAATTTTCTAAGTCTTCCCTTAATTAAATAAATTTCTTAACTTATTTAATTTCCCTTCGTCATATATTTCTTCCTGATTATTAAATAAATAAATTTTATTTATTTATTTAATATGTCACTAACTATCATAATTAAATGAATTGATTAATTTATTTAATTAATTAATCTTATATGCTAAATTAAATAATTATCTTTAATTATTTAATTGCAAAATTAATATTCCTCTCATTTTAAATAAATGAAATTATTTAGAATGTCATCACTTTCTTAACTCACACCATTTTGGTAAATAATTCGAAAATATTATTTATTGTCTCATAAAATGATTATTTTGAATTAATTTAATTCAAAATGGTAACTAATCTTCCAAAAATCAAGTAATCGAGCAGATTTTTGATTTTCCAAATCTGATCTTCGGTCCAACTCTTATCTTCTTGATTTTTCGAATCTCACAAATCAGGCAGTCTTTATCTTCTTGATTTTTGAAAATCTTTATTTTCTAAATTGATTATCTCATTTATTCTCCACCGCCAATTTGATTTTCTCAGATGACATCTCGACCACTCACTTAAGGATTTTTCCCTAACCCTGATTAGGGATTGTCAAATTAAATCTTGTCCGCTGATTTTAGGTCTTTGTCAAAAATAATCTCATCCATCCATTCAAAATGGCATTTTCTATAAAATGCCATTTTGCTCTCATTTCTAGATTAGACGCACATAGATTACAATATTATGGAATATTAATACTTAGATTAATTTGGCATTTTAGAGTCATTTTTATCATAGTCATTTAGGCATAGGCATTAGGCATTTGTGCAAATCCTTCAAAGCTTGGTGTAGGACATAGACATTTATTTGTAGATTGCTCACTCATCAAATCTGAGGGCAAACACGTCAACCAGCAAGCAAGGAGGTGTTACAAAGGTGAATCATGGAGGCTGCAACAACTATTTGGTATACTTGTTTCATTTACGTTTGCTTCCTTTGTTCTTTGTAATTACTTTGGGTTTTGTCTTTCGCATTGATTTGATAACTTGAATCTAATCCAAAAATAAATCCATTGATACAGATCACCTTCATACAAGGTCTCCAACTTTTTCCAAATCTCATAAGTAGTCTTTAGATCCATCACATTTGTCATCTCAGTATCAGTCAAAGAACTCAACAAAGCTTCCTTAGCCCAGATATTATACTCAACATCCCTGATCTTAGTAGATGTAGTAGGACCATTCTGGGGAATAACATATATATATTTTGTAATGCTCCAGTAGGTTTCACCAATGCATCTTAGATGGCACTCCATTTGAGTCTTTCGCAAGGAATAATTTGTTCCATCAAATCTAGGACTATCCTTCTTATAAGTTGTCATCTCAAATCACCTCAAGCTGTTAAAATTCTACCAAGGAACTTGCTCTGATACCAATTATTGGCAACATAAGTGAAAACAACTGAGAGGGGGGTGTGAATCAGTTGTCACCAAATTTTAAACTTATTCAACTTATTAACCTTATTCTTAGATCTGACCATTAATCATGAAAGCATAAATGAACAACACATCAAAAGCATACATAACACCAATAATTTTAAGTGGAAACCCTATTAGGGGAAAAACCACGGTGGAGGTCAATCCAAAGGATTATACCCTGTTAAAAGTATAAGGAAATATATGAATGGGGAATGCACATGCATTCAAGCACATTGCCTAGAGCTCACTACTCAATTACAAAGGAAGACACACTATCTTATAGAAAGGTTCTGATTAAATCCATCAGACTTTGAACTGAGAAAATAGCATTTGCTAATGCCTGGTTATAGTTTCGGTTAAGCACATGAAAACTTCTTCACTCTTCTTAACTCTTCTTCACTCTTCTTCACTCTTCTTACTCTTTGCTCTACCTTTGAATGATCTAAAAAAATATTCGCACATAGGATTGCACACTTCACATACTTGTACTCATTCACACTTCCAAATGATAAAACAGTCACTCTTATATATCCGCAACAAGAGACTACATCACTATAAGTTGGCTCCAACAAAATAGAAAGAAAGAATATAAACAGTCGGCTCAGATCAATAAAGATTATTCATGCAAATCAACCAAGGTCAGCCACAACATAGTGAAGACCAAAAATAAAATCCTCAAACACAAAACACTTCAATTAATTACTCCATGAAGATCCACATCACGCTTCAACACCTTGTTGGCCAAGAACATGAAAAAAATGAACACGCAAGAGAAAATATCGAATCACGAGAACAACGATCAATGTAGACGTGTAACATAGATAGAGCACGAACTAGAAACATCCATAAGCATCATGAAACATCAGAGAAGCATCTACAACAACTGAACTTACTGAAATCACATGATATTCATTTAGGAACACAAACTGAAGTAACAAAAAAATGTCAGAATACAAATCTTCATAACTTGATCAAATCTTCACGCGGATCTCTGAAACTTGATGTGGATAAACTATATATACTCAACAAGAAACCCTTTAGTCCACAACCTCTGAACAACAATGTAATGATCACATTGACATAAAGAACTTTGCTTCACCACTGACAACCTATAGCACTTCTTATTACAATTTTCTCAATATCCTCGACATATACAACTTCTAATGCAACAATGCTAATAATGTTGACATCAATGATAACCACATATCAACAATATGCCACAACATCCAACATGTGGATCTACAAACAAAAATATGTTAGAAAAAATATGGGCCTTATTTTTTCCCTCATTTCTCAACTCCACCATGGTTCTCTTCTCAACCTCTTATAATAATGGGTTTACTCTTCCTCCTTTTCCATGACCATAAGAAACCTTCTCCACTCTAATATACTAGCCATGATATGTTCTAAGGGTTTGAAATTTTCTATTTCTTCAACTACCGGATTCTCGTGCATGATACCTCTACCCACTTATTTCCTCTCAAGGTAATCTTCTCCCTACTCTTCTATTTAGTAGTCTTCCTCTTTGCCCAATTATTGATAGAATTGATGCATGATCAAGGCCTCTCCTTTTTCCATTCTCTAAGGCATATAAATTTTTAGTCTCTCTCAAGGCCTTCAACACTACCCTAAACTTCTCCACAATGCCTACTACTAAAGTTTTTATTTCTCTTCTTCTTGGTAGCATCTCAAATATGTGCATACAAATATTTTCACTCTAGATCTATCCTAAATTTATAGCTCAATTATCAATACCAAATTTTAATGGTGGTTGTGGGTGCCTTTATTCTAGTTTAATGGTGTCATGTTATTTGCAGTGTTTGAGGACCCAAACACAATATTGTAGAAGCCAAATAGGGTTACCCTTTCTTCTATAAATCACCTTGCAAAAAACTAACAACCTATGACATCATAAATACCACTCTAGATTTCTTTAATACACTCTTCATTGTTGACACCTTTACTAACCATATCATGTGTGCTCTTTCTCAATCCTATTGATTTCTCAACCTCTTCATGGTTTGGAAATTCATCTACATTTTCTATCTAACTCATAACTTACCCATTTATTTATTTCTCTCTAAAATATACACACAAAAAACACTCATGAATCCTCTATATTCTTTGTCTTTTACCTTGCACTCTTCTTGTTGTCTATTTCTCCAACATTCATGTCATTTTTCTCTATCATCAATTCTATCCTGCATTTTCCTATGCTCTTCTCTCCCTTGCAACCTTATTCTCTCTCACACCTTCCTTCTCCTTTACATCAACTTAGTTTTTCTACCTACAAATTGTTGGCAAGAGGCACTGAAAACATTATTTGGTGTTTTCATTGATGGAAACCCTATTCGGTAATTCGATCTGCATGTCATAAATTGCTCATACCGGTAGAAAGTTTGAAGACAGTCAAGAAGAACAAAGTATCTAACAATTTTGTGTTCATCAACTCACATACAAATTTTATGTTAATATTTTGAGTTGTGGATCTCAGGAGAGGTTGATCAATGCATGTCTTGTGTTGTCCGAAAATCTCAGTGCCTCGTATCAAGTTGTGTGCAAGTTTGGAGATCCAGTTGGGTATCTTTATGTTTATCAGTGTTTTGTGGCCGACTTAGATGATTTCAAGTGTCGCAGATATTAGAGGAGTGTTTGTTCAAGTTTTTTTTGTGTTTGTGCATTTTTTTTTGGTCTGAGCCAAGTTGTGGCTAACCGTTGTGGATGCATATTGAATATTATTCATAATTTGAGCTGATAGTTGCAAATGTTTTTCCATTATGTTGGAGCTGACCTATAGCGATTAAATCTTAGCCGCGGATATATATATATATATAAGTGATTGAATATATCATTTGGATCTATGTAGAAGGTGTGCCGATGTGTATTGCAAATATTAGAAGGGCGATTGAGCGATTATGCATAGTATCACTTGTGCATTAAAGATTTTGTGGTGCAAGTCAAAGCAGAGCAGAGAAGAAGTGCATAATTAGTCTGAATGATAGAAGATCGACTGATGAGCCTAACCAAAACTATAATCAAGAATTTGTAGATGCTATTCTCTTAGTTCATTTTCTTGGATCTAATCCAAAACTCTGTAAGGAAGTGTTCCTTTCTAATTTGAGCAGTGAGCTCTAGGTAGTGCACCTAAATGCAAGTGCATTCCCATATTGTAATATTTCTTTTGGGTATACTCATATCATATTGTGGATTGGCCATCCACTGTGGTTTTTCCCCTAACAGGGTTTCCAAGTAAAAATTTCTGTGTTATGGTGTTATGGTTGCTTATTTTCTGTTCCTGCATATTTCTTTTGGTTGTATGTTCTAATTAGATTGAAGATCATAATAATAAAGTTAATTTTTGTAGAACATTGATTCATCCCCCCCTCTCAGTGTTTCTTGTTTCCAACACAATTCACAAATTCCTTACATATCTTTTATATCAAACCTTCACTTGTTTACCAATACAATTTTTTTCCTAGATGCCACCCAATTCTCTAAATGTTTTAACTCACCTACCTACCCTTTCTTGTTGTTCCAAAATTCTTGCATTCAATGCTCTATATGATCAAATTTCCCTCAAATATGGCACTATTGTTGTCGTATGTGATTGATCCTACATTAATACTATTAGGAGTATAAATAGCCTCTGTATAACTTCTTAATGTTTTTTCACTTTTTAGATAAAATCAATTGATACTCTTCTCACTATTTGTACCAAAATGGAGCATGGTGTTGACACATCAAAATCATCTTTGATGCCTTTGATAGAGATATGAGATATATTAATTGAAATGAATGGAAAAGGGGGGGATAAAACCCTAATTCCCCTTTGATGTAAAGGAGATTTATGGTTTAAAGTCCTTCTTCTCCAAGCATTTATTTAAGAATGAAAACCAATCAAGGCCAAGAGATTGAATTTAAACCTCAAAGGTAAGTCAATTAGACCTAGCTTGGTGATTATTTAATGACACAAAATGATTAGGAATAATTTAAAATAATGCAACTAAATGAACTATATGACCTAAGATGTAAATTATATATTCTTGAATATACAAAAAATGGAACAATAATTTAAAGGCAGATCTAAGAAGGGTCTAATAGCAAGTACATGTCACCAAAAGATGTTTCTGAGTAGTGCAGGAGGACTGGTTCATCCCTGGGTGAATGGGTCCTTGATAGGTCTTTTGAAAACATGTTTTATAGTCCTTTGATGTTGGATTTGAGATGCTAATTTTCAATTGCAAATTTATCAAAATGTTGGAAATAAATTCTGCAACTTAGTTTTCATGTCTTCGAAAGAATGATGACAAAAAATGAAATAATGTAAAATTTATCTTCAAGATCTTCTTCAATTATTCTTCAACCTGTAATCTACACATACACAAAGAGGAGAAATTGTTTTGTTTTGTTTGTATGGGGTTTACCTTGGTCAAACCCAAGTTTGATAATTAAACCTTGATAAAAAGACAATAAAAGGAAGTAAATGATGAATGAACACTTATTGCAACTCACCACCCGTCAATGGCTTCCTTGAAGGACTAAATTCATACAAATATCTTCAAAGGAATTCGATCTTTCTTGCTTGATTTTCTTGAATGCTTGGATGCTTGGATGCTTGAGGATCTACAATGCATGTTAGCCTTCACAAGACACCATTAACACACATAAAATTGAAAATGATGTTAGGATTTTGATTGCCACTACAAATGACTGAAAATACTACTCTTTAATACTCTTGACAATAATATTTTTTCTTGAATTGCTCTCAATGTTCACCTCTTGCTAGACCTTAAGTGTTAGTTTTCAAATGATAAAAGACTATGTATTTATAGGTGTTTATCTAATTTCCCAAAAAATAGATTCTAAAATTTGACACTTACAATTTGAATTTGGATAATTAAAATACTGTCAAAACATATTTTAAAATGGGTCCTAGCACACAAAGGGGGCCCATTTTCCCCTGGGCGAATGGGTCCTGACTTAAATTTCTAGGACACTTATAATCCATGGAAATTAAAATATTAAATTCATTTATTTAACATTGGTTCCCCTTTCAGAAAATGGTAAAAATAAGACTTTGGAATGCATAATTTTGTACATTAGAAGTTTAATTAAGTCTAATAAATTAAGGAACCCAAACATAGTGTGAAATTGTAAAGATATACAACTTCCTACAATACATTTAGCCCCCACTTTAGTGAGAGTATGAAATTACACTCAGACTCACACTAAAGTAGAGAAATATATGTTAAGATAGGTCCAATTGCAAAAATGTTAGAGAGATAAGATGACAAAGGATCAAGGAGGAAAATAAGCCCTCAAGATATATGATCTCATGGAAAATCCAACAAAGGCATAAAAGAACACAAACATGTGCATAGTAGAAAAATATAGTACACCAAGATCCAATGTCAAAGTTAGTGCAAAAAGAAAAGGAATGGATCAAGCCTAAGTTTTTTGTGCATAAAAATATACTCACAAGGGCTAGTGCAGCTTGATATACACTAGGTGAGCCCCAAAGACAAAAAGATGAGAAAAAAAAACTTAAGTCATCACAAGGTTTGTACCCATACGTCAACCATACCAAAATTTATACTCCCTTACAACTTTGATAAGGTGCCACAAATGATCAAGATGCTATGCTAACACCAGGCTAAGTTCCCATGAACAAACTAAAGAAAAAATGCAAATTTCGCCTTAGGGGGTGTAAATAAAATTCACCTCAAGGGGTGCAAAAAAATTCACCTCAAAGGGTGTCAATAAATAATGTCAATGTATGCCCCCACTTTAAAGAAATTTCTAAACACCATGTTGTGAGCAATTACTTTAAAGTAGAAAATGATAAATGTAATGTAACTAAAGATAAAAAAAAAAGGAACTTATTTGGAAAGACCTATGCCAATGATATGTTTCCAAATAAACTACATCATGATAAGGGGTTTCCCCCATAATACAATGCCATGAACAACATAGAAAGATACATTGAGGGATCCATAGATCTGGGGTCAACATATGTATTTGCTACAGAGATATAATAGAGCTTGGAATTGTCATCATCCCCAAAATACTCATGGAACAACAAACACAAAGGATGAAAGACATAGAGAGAGAAAACAAAGAATATTTTCGGTCAACATGGAAGAGACCTAAATGTCTCAATGCCTTGCATTGTCCCCAAAAGGAAAACACAAGACAAATAAAAGATCAGGTTTACGATATATAGAAGAATTGAGATACAAATAGAAGAATGCCATGATAGATTTATTTCCTTTGTATCCTTGCACAAATAGAGAAATCAAGGGCCATCTAAGGAAAAATCACAAACATAAAGACACACCAAACAACATAGTATGAAAGAGCACATTAAATGTAAGCAATCACAAATAACATATAAAGAAACATGCAGTACATCACATGTGATCCAACCTAGAGCAAGTCGTTCACATCCCAATCTTGATCATCATAAATGGAAGTAAAATAACTAGCTATAGAGACTGCAATGCGTGTTGTACTAGAAGCATCACCAAGTTCAATGTGTGGTGGGTCACTCCTATCAGGAGGATCATCACAATTACCCCCATCTAAATTCATAGAAGTGTAAAATAATAAATTCAACTCACTATGAACTTCATCAATCTTAGAAATCTCATCATCATCCAAATTAATCACAATAGGAGGTTTTATGATTATTTTCTTTGAATATTATTGTTTAACCTCTTATTTTAATTGAATGTCTTGTTTGGATGGAGGTTGGATTTCTTCTTGAGTTGTTTCCATGGGTATGGGTAGTGTTGGTTTATTTTCTTCTTCTAATAGGTGAGAAATAGTATGACATCTATGCCTATGCTCTATTGGTATGTGGAAATTGAGTCAAGGTTTTTTCCTATTGAAACGTCAAGGTTTTCCCATTAACACATCAAATAAAAAAATACCTTGTAAAACCCTAATTCTAGAAGGTTCCAAAAGGCTTGATATAAGTGACTGGAATGTATGTTGTGGTATGGTGTTTGCGAGCTTGTAATCTATTTTGCACTAGATAATAAAATCATTGGATGACTGAGTTTTTTGTGGATATAGCTCATATTGGGTGAACCATGTTAAATTCTGTGTTGATCTCTTTTGTGTTATTCTTCATTATTATTTCTAGGTTATTTAATCTACATATAATTGTTAATATTTATTGCTCCAATCTACCCAATCCCTAAAAATTGGTATCAGAGCCACATGTACTTCAGTTGATTGGTAGGAAACCTCTAGATTTGAGTGGGAGCAATGGAAGAATGAAAACTCAAGGTTGAGAAGTTCAATGGACAAAATTATCAATTATGGAAGATGAAGATGGAAGATTATTTGTATCAAAAGGATCTATGGCAACCATTGCAAGGAAAAATAAAGAAAGAAGCTACGATGTCCAATGAAGAATGGGAGATTTTGGATAGAAAGGCATTGGGAACCATTCGATTGTGTCTGGCACCATATGTGGCATTCAATATAATAGAAGAAAAGACAATAGAGGATCTAATGACAGCTTTGGCTAAATTGTATGAAAAACCCTCATCCTCAAATAAGGAATTTCTCATGAAGTGTTTGTTTAATCTAAAAATGATTGAAGGTGGATCTATGACAGATCATTTGAATGAGTTTAATACAATTACCAATCAATTAACTTCTATAAAAGTGAATTTTGATAAAGAGGTGAGGGCTCTCTTGGTTTTATGTTCTTTTCTAGAAAGCTAAAATAGCTTGGTAATAGCTGTAAGTAACTTTGTCTTTGGTTCAAATACATTGAAATTTGATGATGTTGTTGGTGTTATCCTTAGTGAGTAAATTTGATGGAAAAGCACAGGTGAGAGTTCAACATTGAGTAATGCTTTGACTATAGAGAACATGGAAAGAATATAGAGAGGAAAAATCACAACAAATCATGGGAAGTCACAAGGGAAGTCGAAGAAAGGAAGATCTAAATCTAGAGGAAGAATGGATTGTAGGCATTGTGGAAAGCCAAGACACTTGAAGAAGGATTGTTGGTCTCGAAATTGAAAACAAGGAGATGAGAAACATGATGATAGTAAGGAAGCTAATGTTTCAAGTGATAAATTATAGGATGCTTCAATTTTGCATTTAGGTACTACCAATGATTCCCGGGTAATAGATTCGGGGGCTTCATTTCATGCCACCCCATATGAAATATTTTGTAGATTATATTCAAGGTGATTTTGGATAGGTATATTTGGGTGATGATGAACCCTATCAAATTGTTGGAAAAGGAAAAATAAAAATCAAATTGCAGAATGGAAATGAATGGTTGCTACAAGAGGTAAGGCATGTTCCAAATTTGAGAAGGAATTTAATTTCTACAGGAAAACTAGGTGGTGAAGGTTGCATAGTTACCTTTTTAGAAAAATTCTGGAAGGTCACTAAAGGTGCATTAGTAGTAGCTAAAGGTGAAAAGGTAGGTGTTATCTACTGAAATTGCACCTTGACTAAGCTGCAGGACCTAGCATTTTAGAGAAACATGGGAAGACCTCTAAAGCTATGGGTAACTTATAAACAAAGGTCAACCTCCGGAGAAGGCCGACTTCTTATGGTTTCACCTAAAACTACTGATTTTCAAGGAAAAAGGAGAAGGATAACTTAAAAAGATTAAAAATGGAAAAGTTGAAACTTAAAGGAAAACTAAAGTGATACACCAAAATTTTAAGTGGACATGAAAACCATAAAACTATGACACTTTTTTTTTGACTGATAGTGAAAACACTTGCACAACTCATTGCAGCATAGCTTTTGCATTAATATTTCACTAAGAGGAAAAAATAAATAAACTCATAAATGGAAAATGAATTCACAATTAAAAATTATATGCATTTTAAAGACACTCGTAGCAACCTACAAGAACAATCTTTTTGCAGAAAAAGTTACAAATTAAGAGACAAAGTTATAAGGAAAAAAGGATAATATCGCTAATAACTTGATCAATCTTCTAGACATACACAAGAACTGCAATAATAAGAAGGAAAAAATTCCATTACCAACTATCTCCAAGGTATAAATTGTATTCCATATTCCAAGAGTTACAAAAAATGCCAAAAAATATGTCAAAGGACTGTAAAATTCACTACGTCTCCAACTGCATAGTCTAAAATCCTTACAAAAAGTCACTCAAGTGACTATATTCAACTCCCAACCAAATTCCATCAAAATAGCTCCTAGAAGCTTCTTGGGTTGGATGCACCAATAAAGCCAAAAATATAGCATGTAAATCCACTCTAAAAGGCTTCTGCAATGTAGAAGAAGTCAAGGAATGACTAAGTCTACCATAAAAGCATGCAAAACAAACTCCAAGATGCTCTCCAAAACTCATAAATGAGTCAAAAAACAGCTCCTAAATCTCCTCCATATGTTTGCAAACTGATTCCAACCTCCTCTATATTCTTGTAGCTATGAAGACCTGTCTAATCAATAAGCACAATGTAAGGTATGTATTTATGTCAAATAACAAAATGACTTAATGATTTATACAAATATCATTAAAGCCATTTGTTTTACAGTTAAAATAATAAAACCTCATATGTCATCGAAACATAGAATTAGTCAAAAGGCATCAAAATGAATCAATTTATAAAATATGCATAAGGAATAAAAAAATTAAGGAACAAATCAAAGGACTTAACTAATGGCTTAAAGAGTTTACATTGCATTTGAAAATAATGATAAAATGGCACTAAGGCATAAGACTAAAAGTCTTAGCCCACATCGCATGATATTAGACTCTTTTAATTTTTAAAACATGATAAAAAATGCCAAAACTCTCCTATTGGCATCTTAGGGTTACACAACCTAAAACAAAAGCATGCCCAAAATTGTAACCACATTTCATTTTTTATTGAGCCTTCTGGAAGAAACTCTGGCCACCAACAAGGGTTTACATAGGAGCTTAATCATGGTGGATTTCTAAGTAGACAATAGCATTTCTCCCTCATTTTCTGGAAAAATAATCTCATGAGATTACTTGAGGTAACTTTCTGCAAGTATTTTCATTATTTTATTTTATTTTTTGAAGGAAAAACAGCTCGAGCTTGAGCATATTACAATAAAATAAATTCATTTCACTTTTCTTGCTTCCCTCTATCATTTCTCATGTATATTAGGGAGATTACTTGTTTTCCTATTAAGATTTCATGCATTTACAAACAAAAAAGATGACTTTGGTCGTGGCCATTGTGATTTTCTGTTGATCTTTTCTGTGAGAAAGCTCATGTTTGAGCTCTGCAAATGCAAAATAAGGAATGTTTCTTGCTCTCATTTGAGCAAAAATGAATTTTTTCCTATGTATTCCATGTTAGAAACTATTATATTTTTTCCTAGATCTTGCTCATTGTCTATGAAAAGAATGACATCTCGAGTTCAAATTTATTAAAAGCAATAAAATGCCTTGGTTTCCATAGGCCCTGGCCTCCATCTGCAAACATTTTTCTTTTGGACCTTCATATTTTTATTTATTTGGAACCATGACCCCATCTCCCTCAATTTGGGTCTGCACTTCTGATGTTGAGGGCTTTACTTTCATGCAATCTAGGTTTTCATTGTATAGAAAACAATAAAATGTTTGTCCCTTGCATTTTTGCACGTAGACATCTTCGTTTATTTCCTTGGGATATCATGTAATTGTGGCCAACACTATCATAATCACCTTTTATAATAAGATAGCAAGATTATAACATGAATGAGATTTCATGAGAGAACTCGGTTTGAGCACATGACTTGGCTGATTTTGATCTTTTACTATTATGTTAAACTTCATTTAGCTTGATTTTTTTTTCTTCTTGATTTCCACTATCACTTGCTATCACACATTATCCTTAAGCATTTCCATCTTGATGTGTTGTCCCTTTGTATCATAATTGTACAACCCTCTTACCATCACCTTGAACTGTCACCTATTGTCACCTGTTTACTGAAATGTTTCTAAGAATACATGCATTATCTTTTACCACTGCTTTAACATTCTTATGTCATTGTGCAAGTGTTATTTGATTAAAATACATCAGTATTTCTTTATTACTATTACAAATTATTGCACCTCTTATTAAACCAAGCGTAGCTTTCATGAAAAGATATACATATGAATGTTATATTTTCATGGAATAATGCATTTATGCATCTCTGTAAACTGTCCCGACACAAAAGATTGCTTACATTCTTTATGATTTTTCTAAAACAAGAACATGTCACTTATGACAGTGACAAACAACTCATTATCATAAATGATGTGCACTTGTTTGTAAAACATAAAGAGATGAACTATCTGATGAGAGTATTTAAAACACAATAAGGAAGGATGCTGGACTCAACCCTTGTGGGAGCCACATTTTAACCCACATGCTGACATTAAATGAATCAGAACAACAACATTACTTTGTCTATACCTGCATAGGAAACAAACAAGTTAGAAAAATATGTGTAAATGGTAGATGTTTGATAATGCTCCTCGTTTTCTTGGGTATTAGTGTTTTGCATGCTTGTTTAATACATTTGGAGATCAGTTTATACATGCATAGGTGTATTTTCATGTAAGGTTAAATAATTTTCATTGCTTAGAGAATTGCTCTAACATCATTGTTATTGCCAAATGCAGGAACTAAGAGCTACATGGATCTAGGAGGAACACAAACAACTCAAGGCAGCAGCAGTGCAAGACAACACACCTTGAACCAGTCATTCTCAGGAAATGACTAGTCTCTCTCCTTATATGCGCATTTACATTTGTTTACTTATTCATGTATATTCTTTTTTTCAATTACATTGAATAAGTTAAGTCTCACGGCTTGTGTGAGACAAATATGCTCTTTTGAATCAATAAATATTACTTTTTAGAAAGATTTGTGTAAATCCTTTCTATGTTATATGCACTTGTATAAATGCAATAATATGTTGCTATAATCTTGTAATCTTTTTAATTTTTTTTTTATACAATTGAATGTAATATAGGGAAGATTAATGAAAAATGTACCTCTCTCTTAATTTCTAAACAAAAAGATCAACCTAATTGAGCAAGTAGTGAAATTAGGTAACAATAGGAACATTGTTATTGTGTACTAGTGATGCTTATTCTACCTTAGCTACTACAAAAATAGTTTCTACTGAGACAGTTATAGCACTTGCTATAGGGACCAAAAAAAATTGTGGAATCATAGACTTGGGCACATGAGTGAGAAAGGGATGAAGATCCTTCACTATGGAAAGTTACTACTAGGTTTGAAGTAGATTTACTTGGAGTTCTGCAAAAATTATGTTTATGGAAAACATAAAAGAGTTTGATTTCTCAAAGTTGGGAAAGAGAAGAAGAGTGAGAAATTAGAGCGTGTGCATTAAGATGTATGGGGACTAGCTCAGGTATCTTCTCTTGGTGGCTCTTTCTATTATGCTACTTTTGTTGATGATGTAACTAGGAAAACATGGGTGTATTTCCTAAAACAAAAATTAGAAGTATTTAAATTTTTTAAAAGGTGGAAATCTTTGGTTGAGAATGAGATAGTAAAAAATTTGAAGTGTCTCAAATCTGATAATGGAGGCGAGTGTTGCAGCAGAGAATTTGAAAATTACTATTTGATACAATGGAATCCATAGGTAGAAAATGGTTATTGGAACCCCACAAGAAAATGGTGTATCTGAAATGATGAATATGACCATTATGGAGCGTGCAAGGAGCATGAGATTGCATGTTGGACTACCCTTACAGTTTTGGGCAGATGTTGTACATACTATTGTTTATTTAATAAACAAGGGACCTTCAAATCCTTTGACTGGTGGCATTCCAAAGGAGGAATGGATAGGTAAAAATGTAAACTATTCATTTCTAAAAGCATTTGGTTGTGAATATTTTGTCCATGTTGATATTGAAAATAGAACCAATCTTGAGGCTAAGTCTAAAAAATGTACCTTCATTGAATATGGGGTAGATGAATTTGGTTATCGGTTATGGGATTATGAGAAATATAAAATCATTAGGAGAAAAGATGTTATATTCTATGAGAAGGTCATGTATAAGGATCAAATACAAGAAAAGAAGCATGAACATGCCAAAAAAGGAATATGTGGTGCTGGATGAGATTCTAGAAAATAAAATACCAGTGGTACCTGATGCTCAACAACAACAAGTTATCCCATGGACTCTTGCAAGTGTTAGACATTCTACAAGGATAAATAGAACTCCAGAAATATTTTCTCCATCGTTATATTGTATATTATTAATTGATTTTGGTGAGCCTAAAAGTTATGAAGAAGCAATGCAGGTAGATAACAAAAAGCAGTGGGAGCTAGGCATGAAAGAGGAAATGGATTCCTTGCTACAAAATTAGATTTGGGACTTAATCCAATTTCCTGCAGGTAAAAGAGCATTGCCAAATAAATGGGTTTACAAGTTGAAGGAAGAAGATGGAGGTAAGAAAAGATATAAGGACATACTTGTGGTAAAAGGTTTTGCATAGAAAAAAGGTATATATTTTGATGAAATATTTTCTCCGGTTGTAAAGATGACTTCTATTAGAACTATTCTAAGTCTTGTGGTTGTAGAAGACTTGCATCTTGAGCAGCTAGGTGTGAAAACAACATTTCTCCATGGGGATTTGGAAGAGGAAATATACATGCAACAACCACAGGGATATGAGGTTAAGGGTAAGGAGGATTTTTTGTGTAGGTTAAAGAAGAGTTTATATGGCCCGAAGCAAGCACCTCGATAATGGTATTTGAAATTTGATAGTTTTATGGCTGAACAAGGTTACAAAAGATGTCATTTTGATTATTTTGTTTATTTTAAGAAATTGGCTAATGGTAGCTATATTATCCTATTGATTTATGTTGATGACATGCTTGTTTTTGGGTCTAACATGCAAAATATTAATGAACTTAAGAAAAAATTAGAAAAGTCATTTGCTATGAAGGATTTGGGTGCAACAAACCAAATCCTTGGTATGAGGATCACATGGGATAGGACAAACAAAAGATTATTTTTGTCTGAAAGTGAGTATGTAGAGAAGGTGTTGAAAAGGTTTAACATGTAGAATGCAAAAGTAGTTAGTACACTTTTGGCTAGTCATTTTATGTTGACTAAGGAGATGTGTCCAAAGACACAAGAGGAGGAAGAAAAAATGTCTAAGATACCATATGCATCAGCAGTTGGCAGCTTGATGTATGCAATGGTATGCACAAGGCCAGATATTACACATGTAGTGGGATTTGTGAGAAGGTATATGAGAAATCTGGGAATGGAACATTAGAATGTGGTAAAATGGGTTCTCTGATATTTGAGAGGTACTACTTCAAAGAAACTATATTTTGGAGGAACAAATTTTGCTCTAAAAGGATATGTTGACTATGATCTGGTGAGTGATATTGATAGAAGGAGGAGTACTACAGGGTATGTTTTACTATAGGAGGTACGACAGTCAGTTGGATTTCAAGGTTGCAAAAGGTTGTTGCACTTTCAACCACTAAAGCTGAGTATGTTGTTGCTATAGAAGCTAGCAAGGAGATTATTTTGTTACAACATTTTTTGGAGGAATTGGGACAATGACAAGAAGATAGCCCTTTGTACACTGATAGCCAAAGTTCCATTCATCTTGCTAAGAACTCAGCTCTGCATTCAAAAACTAAGAACATATAGCTTAGATACCACTTCATCCGATTAGTTTTGGAGGATGGATAGTTGAAGCTAGAGAAAATTCACACAAGTGAGAATCCTATAGATATTTTGACAAAGGAAGTTACATGGGAGAAATGGATTTCCTCATCAATTTCCGTTGGCCTTCAAAAATGATAATGATGGACATAAGAAACAAGCTAGACCTGTAATCCAGTGGGAGTTGCAAGTGCAGCAGTGTCATCTAGGATCAGTCTCCAAGTGGGAGATTTTTTGGTGTGGAGCCTAATTAGTCTCCAAATGGGAGATTCTTGGTATGTAGTGACTGATCATCCAAGTACTATACACTCATAACAAGAAATGGGGTTCGAGGCATCGCCCATAATTTTTTTTTTTGTTAACATGTCAAGGTTTTTTCCCATTGACACGATAAGGATTTTTGCCATCGACATGTCAAGGTTTTCCTATTAACATGTCAAATGAAAAAAGATATCGTAAAACCCTAATTATAGAAGGTTCAAAAGGATTTTTATATGCGACTATGATGTATGTTGTGATATGGTGTTCATGAGATTGTAATCTATTTTGTACTAGATAATAAAATCATTAGATGATTGAGTTTCTGTGGATGTAGCCCATATTGGGTGAACCCCATTAAATTATATGTTGATCTCTTTTATGTTATTCTTTATGATGGAAAGAGACACTACAAATGCTTTTTGGTGTTGTCATTGATGGCAACCCTAGTCGGTGATAGATCTGCATGACATCATTTTCTCCCACCGACAGTCAGATTGAGAATAGTTAGAAAGAACAAAACATCTGACAGTTTGGTGATCATTGATTCACTTACAAATTTCTAGTTGTTATTTTGAGTTGTGGATCTCATGGGAGGTCTATTAGTACATCTAATGTGTTGTCTAGAAATCTTAGTGCCTCGTATTAAGTCTTGTGTGAGTTTGGAGATTCGGTTGGTTACTTTTCTGTTTATCAATATTTTGGGGCCGACTTAGTCGATAAAATATGTTGTGATATTCAAGGAATTTTTATTCAAATATTTTTGTGTTTGGTCATTATGTTTTGGGTCCAAGATAAGTTGTGGATGACTATTGTGGATGTGCATTGTATAACTCTTAAGATTTGAGCTGACAAGTTGCTAATATTTTCAAGTTTTATTTGGAGCCAACATGTTGCGATTAAATTGCTAGTCGCGGATATATATGTATGATCTCTTATATCATTTTGGTGTGTGTGCATGGTGTGTAGATGTATATTGCGAATATCAGAAGAGTGGTAGAGCGATTTTATGCATAGTTTCACTTGTGCATAAAGATTTTGTGAAGCGAGTCACAGTAGAGCAGAAGTTCATAATCAATTAAAAGGACAAAAGACTAACATTTGAGCCTAACCAGAATTGTAATCAAGCATTTGTAGATGCTATTCCTTTAGTTTATTCTTTTGGATCTAATCCAAATATTTGTAAGGAACTGTGCCTTCCTATTTTGAGCAGTGAGCTCTAGGCAGTGTGTTTGAATGCATGTGCATTCCCATATTGTAAACTTTTTGAGTATACTTAGATTATATTTTGGATTAGCCATCCACCATGGTTTTTCCCCTAATAGGGTTTCCACATAAAAATCCTTGTGTTATGGTGTTGTGGTTATTTTATTTCCGTGTTTGCATATTTCTCTTGGTTGAATATTTTAAGTGGGTTAATAATCAGAATAATAAAGTCAATTTTTGCATAACACTAATTCACCCCCCTCTTAGTGTATCTTGTTTCCAACAATTGGTATCAGAGAAAGTTCCACAAAAGAAGTCTAACAGCTTGGGGAGATCTTGGAAAGTGTTTTCAATGGATACAAGCAATCTTCAACAACAACTTGTGGTGGCCCTGGATAATCTTGACCAGTCAAAATCTGAGAACCAGGAACTGCAAGAAAATTCATATAGTCATTGAAAGACAAAATCAATGAATCAAGGGAGAAAATAAAGGAATTATGTGGCCAGCTCAAGCAGAAGAACAAAAGCATGGAAGATGAACAACTCGGTCATGCCTTAAAGGAAAAAACAGAAGAATGTGAAAATTTTTCCAGAGAAAATGCTGTCCTGAAGCGTGAGATGGAGTCCATAATGATGAAAATGGCCAAGGAAATTGAAGATAGAAAGAATAATGAAGAAAAGCTTGCTCAATCCTTGAAAGAAAAATATGAACAATGCAGCCAATTGGATAATGAATTGGAACAATCTAAAAATAATGAGGAAGTGCTTGAAAAATAGCTTGATGATCTCAGAGATGAACTTACTATTGCAAATGAGTACAAGGAGAAATTCAAATCTAGTTCAACCAAGCTTGATGAACTGATTAAAGGTTAGACGGCTGATGGTGACAAGAAAGGTCTTGGATATGAAGAAGGAGAAAGTTTCAGATCTGTACAAAGGAAGTCTGGACAAAGGAATTCTAGATAAGGAAGATTTTGACAAGGAAATTAGATGAATGCAGCTAGAAGAAATCCGGTGAGATAGCCAAATGCTCAGAGATTCAATGGTTATTGTTTTACTTGTAACAAATTCGGTCATATGGCTTCTCAGTGTAGAAGCAGGATGAATCCAAGTGGACCATCATTCTCAGGTCAGTGCTTTAATTTCTATAAGTATGGTCATAAGTCAAGTGAACGCAGAGTTGTGATGAATAACTTTCATAGAGATGTCAGATGCTATGCATGCAATAGATTTGGGCATATTGCTAACCAATGTAGATCAAGGAAAAATTAGTGGAATAGTTGGTCTGATCAGATAAATGTTGTGTGCTACAACTACAACAAATTTGGACATATTGCTAGATTTTGTTGGAACAAAAGAGGTCCAGTAAGACAAAATACACAATAGGAAGTCAAAGGAAAAGGGAAAGCCACTACAAATGTGATTAGGATTAAAATGCAAAAAGAAATGGGTGAAAAAGAATTCCTCTGTCAAAGGAAATGTGCCAGCACTAGAATTTTCCCCTGGTAATTCCTCCAAGAGTTAGTTTTAGGCCTTTGGCCTAGGTGGAGCTGCTAGAAAAATCCTTTAACCCCCTGTAGGCAAGTGATATTGGAATGTGGACCAGTCTAGTAGGTGGATCAATGCTTTTTAGATGTTGTTTAACTAAAGTGGAGCCAGTATTATAAAGTTTTGGGGATTCGCAGAAAAATCATCTATCTCAGTGCTTGAAATCAGAGTAACCGGATGAATTAGGGTTAAGGAATTTATTGCAAAAAAGGGTTAGTTGTCTAAGTGATAAAAAATCCATTTTTATCTTTCATTAGTCACTTTTCATTTTGAAGGAAAGCAGTTTGAAGTTCCCTGGAGTGAACCTTGTTGAATTGTGAAGAGATTCAAAGTGTGGAGAAGAATCTGTGAATGAACTCTGATCCAACAAAAAGGTATTTTTTGAAAAGCCTGTGAATTTTTTAATTTTCAATCATGTCCACTCCTTTGGTAGTCGAAGTCAAGGACAAACCCCGTCCTAAATTCAAATGGCACCCTTATAAGTCTGTTGAGACCAAACCCTTATGAGCATTTCCATCTGTGTCGTACGAAGTTTTGCACACTGAGGATATTAGAGCATATATTCATACAGACATTGATGAGTTAGGCACCTCTCAAATAATGAATCTGTATTCCCATCGTATAATTGGAGAAGATTTTATTGTAAAACCATAATTTCAAACCCTAGAAGAGAACAAGTTTGTACAGTTTGCGAGATTTCCCCTATTTGAGAAAAATGAATGGGTTAGATACATTTTGAGCTGTGTTCATGTTGAATTCATATGGCTAAATATACCCTTCAAAATCACAAAAGAGGCTATATGTGTAGTAATGGGTTTGAATTCCACCAGTAGACTTCTAGTCTTGAAATACATAAAGAATGACAAGGTTACTAAGGCAACAAGTGCGAAATGGGATAGAAGGGCAATGACAATAGAAGGCATTGCTGTAGTAGATGTGAAATTCACATCAATGGTCATTGGTTACAAGATATACCATTCTAGCTGGGACAATTCTGTATCCGATACAACCATCTATGTGGCTTATGAAATGGTAAAGCAAAATGCAGAATATGACTTGTGCAAGCTGCTCATAAGTCAATTGTTGGATAATTTGAGAAAAATCAAGAAAGACAAGAAGAATACTTTCAAATATGGTAATCCTCTATTGTGATTATTTTTCTATTTCATGAATGAGATTCTAGACATTGGAAAAGTACATTGGAAAAATGATGAGCTTGTAGTTGTTCAGATAAGGAACAAGTTGTTTGGAATGGGTGATCATCAATTTAGGAATACTACCCTTTGGGGGCACTTCAAAAATTTCCAGAATATGATGCATGCCAGGGAAAGAATTCCCACCTCAATTGTGGAATAGTAAAAAAGATACTATCTACTTCATGGTGGATATTGACCAATGTCGTATGGAAGCTGTTGATCCCAGAACAATTTGGATCATGCCAATGGGATACGAAGTAGAGGAAAACATTCTGAAGATGTATGCAAAACACTTGCTGAATTCACCTCTGGATCAGGGAGAAGAGAGGTTTGGAACATATGTAGAGAAAAGTATGCAGGTTGATGAGGAATTGAGAAAACTGGTGATAGTTAGGAAGGCAAGAAAAGAGAAGTTTTTGTAGAAAGGATGGGATTACCTGTAGAAGATTTGAGAGAAGCAACAAGGAGGAGAGAAGAGGCATAAGCAACATAAGTGAAAGAAAAAATAGAGTCTGCTAGTCCTAGTGCATCCTCTTCCCACACTAGATCTACAAAGTTTTCCCCTGTAGCCAAGCCAACTCAAGACATTTTTTCCGATAAAAGGAAGAAGAATAAAAGTACAAGAACATATAAGCCTATTTTAGAAGACGAGGAAACATAATCAGAAGAAGTTTTGAGAGAATTAAAATCTACCGAAACTCAGGCTGTTGAGTTAAACAAGAGCAAATCTTTCGGCAAAGAAGAAAAGGGAAAGAAGCCTAAAATTGATAAACCTAGTATGTCAGTTGACGACGTTGTGAATGCAACTGTCAAGGATGGTAATCTTAAGCCCCTTTGTGAATTGTATGAAACCTTTGATGAATCAAGTCAAATAATTCTAGAAGAAGCTACAATAAAACATATGAACATTTTTAATAAAGTTCTTGTTGAGATTATGTCTGGCTTACCCAAGAATCTGTATGATATTTTGGAGTCGAGAAGGTTAAGTGCTAGAACAAAAGAAGAGAATCTGAGGAAGAGAGTTCTTGCAAATTTGTGTCTAGAAATATCAATTGAAGAGATGGATTCACTTCTTGAAAAAGCTAAAAAGGAATTTAAGAGCAAGACAAGGGTGAATAAACTTATGATTGGTGAAATTGATGTTGTTGTTGGTGAAACTAAGGAAATTCTAGAAGAGTTTTTGTCAAAGAATAAATTTAACATTGAGGAAATGAATACTAAAAATGTTCCAGAAAATGAGGCAGTGAATGAGGAGGTGGTGCAGGAGCACCTAGGCTAACCTCCATTTTGTTAATTGTCATTTTTTGGCTTGTATCTGACCTTAGCCAAGTCAAGGTAATAGAGTGTTTGTTTTGGACCTTAGAAGGTCATTGTTGTGGTTGGGTGAATTAGTCATTAGGACTAAGATTCACCAAGGTTTAGTAATCATTGATAGTTTAGCTTAGTTTTGCTTTGTTTAGTTTAAGTTTGGAATTTTGAGCCTTAAATGTGTTCTAAACACATTTATGTTGCTAGAAAGATGCCAAGAGGTAGTTAAGGGAGTTGGATGCTTGGAATATAGGAGGTAGAGGTCCTAAGATTTAGGATGATGGCATAAGGACAAGTTGCAAAAATTTGTTGCAAAGTTGTCATGACAACATTTGTCATGTTGCATGCAACTTAGTTATCTTGGATCCCCTAAAAGCTAGGAGTGTGGGATCGACCAACATCCCTAAAAACTTGGAAAATGGCATCTATGTAAGGTGTGGCTCGAAACCAAGAAGTTAGTTCTTTTGTAATCAAGTTTTTGCTTTTGAAAGAAGAAGAAGACTCTGCAATTTATGTGTTTCCGCATGTTTTGAAGTGACAGTGATATCAAGTGGATTGAATGTACTGATTTGAGATTACATTTGTGTTCATAGGGTAGTTCTAAGCTTTTTCTCTTTTGCAAGCAAGTTAATTGGAGTTAATCTAGTGCTTTGGATTCTTAGGTTAGGGTCTAAGGTCTTTTCTGGTCCTGTCCTGACCAGTCAACCTTTTTATGGCTCCCCCATGAAATCTAGCCACGGGAATTTCCTGAGAATGGATGGATTTGTTAGGGGAGCCACTTGTTTGTACATATCTAGTGGTAGGAGTCATGTGGAGTCGAGTAGCAATGAGCAATAACAAACCCTAGGCGAGCTTTGAGTGCCCGGTTAGAGGTTTGTCAGTCAAGAATTGAAGAGATTAGGCAGGGGTCAGAAGTACAGTACGACAAAGTACGGTTCCAGGTAGAATTTGGTCATATCTTAGCATGCTAGAAGGATTGAGGTTTTTACCAATCCATTTGAAATAGATTTGAATGAGAGATCAAGGAAACCCTAGTAACTAGGCCTTTTAGCCCTATTTGCCCTAGATTATAGTAAACCGGTGTACGGAGGAGTCAGGGGTCTGAAACCCTGTGAATCTTTTAAAGGAACAAAAAGGGTGTCTGAAAGTGCAATTTGTTTGCCAGGTTGTTTGGAAATTTTGGGCAAGAAAGTCAAAAAGGTCACTGTCAAGGGCTACAAGGGATTAGGCCTCTTCAAGACCAATTCTTAGAATCGGTAAGAACAAAGATTTAAGACCATCCAAGATGGAACCAAATGGATGTGTTTGGCATATTTTCCGTGTCTCTAACACCCCTGCAAGCAGTTCAAGGTTGTGAGCGAAGTTGACACTTAGATTCTTCTAAGTGTAGGAGAGAGTTTACAAGTTCAAGTGTTGTCAGTCCTCCAAGGTGAAGCACAAGGAGTGAGACTCTTGGGGAAGAGTTGAAACAGGGCTTAGTTAATGACCTAAGCCTAATCAAAACCTAGAAGCTATCAGGTTCCTGGATGAAGACAGGGAGGAATCTTCCTAACTAGTTGTGCAAGCAAACCAAGGAGCACTTACACTAGGAGGTAAATGCAAATGAAGAAGAGAATGTGAATGAGGAAATATGAATGTATTTGATCCTCTAAAAGTTGAGGATGTTCTGATTTCTCCTAATGTGGAAAATACAAAGACACCTATGGAAATTGAAGTTCCTAAGGTGGTATTAGCTGAGAAGGAGGTATAAAATGAAGAGGTTGAAGTGCCTAAAAGCAATCTAGAAATAGTCTCAAGAACCCAAGGCTGAAGAAGAAAAAGTTTAGGAAATCAGACTGGATGCAAGAGACACTGCCAAGGAAGTGAAGAGATCTCTGATAAAGCAACAAGAATATTTTGATCCTGAATTGGATGAAAGTTCAATCAATCTATCTACTTTGTCTCCAATTCAGATGATGAAGGTTGCATCAATTGCTCAAGCTAAGGCCAATGAGAAGATTTTGAAGTCTCACATAGAGGATAGTGAATTGCTAAGCCTTGCATCTGGAGTTTTGCAGAAATTAATGCCTACTCATGTCATGGATCCATTAGGTTCCTCTTCTGGTGAGCTAAAGAATCTCATAAATGTTGTAAGTACTCAATTTGAGTCTCTTGAGAAATCTGCTAAGGATAAAGTGCAAAAGGAGTTTAATAGAAAAAGACTTAGTTGAAAGAAGTGATTGCAAAGGATAAGATTATGTTAGCTACTTGCATGAAGAACACTCAAGGTTATGTATCTGAAGCTGGAAAAGCCTATAAGTCATGTTTAGTTCTATCCAATTTTATTGAAGGTAATGAGAAAAAGGTGAAGGATCTGGAAAATCAATTAGCTACCATTTTTGCTACTTTTGATCCTTTAGCTGGTGATGTGGTTCAGCAAGAAGGTCAAGTAACAACCCTACTTGAAAAAATAAGATTTTTAAAGAATGAAAATGACAGAATTGTTGGGAGAGTATGTGAACTTAGGGGACTAATTTTTCCAAAGATTGAGATAATGGTGAGTGCTTTGAAGGAAGCAAAATTTGTTGTAGCAGTTAGTGATCCAAACAATCTTGAAACTGCAGAGGCTCAATCCTATTTAATGTGTGGTCACATAACAATTTTGGAAAGTCTTAAAAAGGTTTGTGATGATTTTTTTAAGAGTTCTAAAACAAGATTTTGTAGATGTCTTCAAATATTTGTAAGTTACAAGTTCATGCCTACATAGTTTTGGAACTTTATTTCAGTTTCCCCAGTTTTTTCCATTGATGTCAAAGGGGGAGAAGTGTATAGTGAAAAATGTATAGTCATCATAGGGGGAGTTTTTTTCCCAAGATTGAAGTTTATTTTTGGATTTTTAAAATGGTAGTGTAACTCATGTTGGTTTTGATCCGACACTTAGTCATTTTTCACTAAGTGTTGCCATCAATGCCAAAGGGGGAATTGTTGGATAGAGACATTGCAACTGATTTTTCATGTTGTCATTAATGGAAACCCTAGTCGGTGATAGATCCACATGACATCATTTGCTCCCACCGGCAGTTAGATTGAGGACAGTTTGGAAGAACAGAACATCCGACAGTTTGGTGATCATCGATTCACTTACAAATTTCCAGTTGTTATTTTGAGTTGTGGACCTCATGGGATGTCTATCAGTACATCTAATGTGTTGTCCAAAAATCTCAGTGCCTCGTATTAATTCTTGTGTGAGTTTGGAGATTCGGTTGGTTAATTTTCTATTTATCAATATTTTAGGGCCGACTTAGTCGATAAAATATGTTGTGGATATTCAAGGAATGTTTATTCAAATATTTTTGTGTTTGGTCATTATGTTTTGGGTCCAAGCTAAGTTGTGGATGCACATTGGATAAATCTTAAGATTTGAGCCAACAAGTTGCTAATATTTTCAAGTTTTATTTGGAGCCGACATGTTGCAATTAAATTTCTAGTCACAGATATATATGGATGATCTCTTAGATAATTTTGGTGTGTGTGTGTGGTGTGTCGATGTATATTATGAATATCAGAAGAGTGGTAGAGCAATTTTATGCACATTTTCACTTGCACATAAATATTTTGTGAAGCGAGTAAAAGAAGAGCAGAGCAAAAGATTAGTATTAGTCAGAAGGACAAAAGATTGACATCTGAGCCTAACTGGAACTATAATCAAGCATTTTTAGATGCTATTCCTTTAGTTCATTCTTTTGGATCTAATCCAAATCTCTATAAGGTAGTGTGCCTTCCTATTTTGAGCAATGAGCTCTAGGCAGTGTGCCTAAATGCAAGTGCATTCCCATATTGTAAATTTTTTGATTATACTCATATTATATTGTGGATTGGCCATTCACCATGGTTTCCGTGTAGAAATCATTGTGTTATGGTGTTGTGGTTATTTTCTTTCTATGTCTACATATTTCTCTTGGTTGAATATTTTAAGTGGGTTAATAATCAGAATAATAAGGTCAATTTTTGTAGAAAACTAATTCACCCCCCCCTCTTAGTGTAGATTGTTTCCAACACTTTATTGTTATTTCTAGGTTATTTAATCTACATATAATTGTTAATGTTCATTGCTTCAATCTTCTTGAACCCTAACACACTCTTTAGAATTTTGGTTTCATTTAGCATTATTTTCAAGTTGGTATGATGTAGGAGTGAGTTTATCAACCATTAGTTTATTTTCTTCCTTTAAAGGAGGAACAAAAGGAACCATTTGGGGTTGGGAAACCACTGTCTCTTTAGGTTTATAAACTTTTTTTCTTTGGAGGCACAAAATGAATCATCTTATTGTCTCTTGGTCTCTTATAGGAAATAGTTCGAGCAGATGCGTTGAATTTATGTTGGTTACTTGGAAGGGCTTGTGGCTCAATCATATCTTCATAAATGGTAGGTTGTGGAGAAGGGATAACCATGGACCTAGGAATATTGCTAAGAGATATTTTTTCTATGCACTTTTCCTTGAATTTTTTATAGGTTTTGAAAGCGAAATCTTCACAAGTATTTATAGCTTCCGTAGGTCTAGGAAAAAAGAAATCCATTGAAAAATTTCCACAAGAAGACAAGGGACAAATCCCACCATGATGCACTATAAATATCTCATTCATAATAGGAAACTTAATGCACTTGTGAATAATCAATAGGATGACATTCATGGAGTGTAACCATGAGTAGCCTAGCTTCACATGAAATTGGTTTGATGGTAGGATGATAGAATGATACATCTGATTGTTTAGGTACAAATTTTAATGGAAGAGTGATCGAACCTATTGTAGGGAAAGAAAAACCATTATGTGTTTTAATTCATGCTTTTGGTTGTTCATAAGTATCTTGATAAATCTCTTGCACAAACAAGAATTCCTCAATGATCATATTCTCTACACATGCGAGATCAATAATTTTAAAATGGGTCAATTTTTTGTAGATTTATACTTTTATTTTGAATCATAGGAGTGGAAGGTCAAACAAATTTGTATATGCCTTAAGTAGATTGAAATTTTTTTGGATAGAGATGAAGGTGTAGGTTGTTGGGTTTAATGAACTCAAGAGTTTTTATCCTAAAGATACAAAATTTGTAGAGGCATGGAGGGCTTGACTTGTTACTTTGGATAGGACAAGATGGCTATATTTCTTAGTCAAATATGGGATGTTGTTTAGAGGAACCTAGTTGTGCATTCTAGGGAGTTCTATGAGAGAGAACCAATCAAGGATAAACATAATGGTGGATTGGCTAGAAACTTTGGTTGAGATAAGATTGTTGCTCTTGTTGGTGAGAATTATTACTAGCCACAGTTATAGTAGGATGTGAGGAAGTTTGTACAAAGTCTCAGAATATGTCAAATGGCTAAAGGAGTAAGTCAAAATATTGGGCTATATAGGCCATTTCCTATATTGGATAGAGGTTGTGGGAAGATATCATTATGTATTTTTTTCTTGGTTTACCAAGGAAACAAAGAGGACATGACTCAATATTTGTTGTCATTGACATATTTTAAAAGATGACACATATCATTTTTGTCATAAGACTAGTGATTTTTTTCATATTGTAGAGTTTTATTTTAGAGAGGTTGTGAGACTACATTGTCTACCAAAGAGTATATTTTCAAATAGAGATACCAAATTTATTGGTTATTTCTAGAGGACATTATGGAAAAAAATGAAGTTATATTTGAAGTTCAGTTCCACACACCATCCACAGATTGATGGAAAAACAAAGGTGGTGAGTAGGAGTTTGGGAAAACTGTTGAGGTGCTTAATAGGAGATAAGCCAAAGGGATGGGATTTGATTTTACCACAAGAAAAAATTGCTAATGACAATTATGTCAACATGAGTACTAGTAAATCCCCATTCCAGATTGTATATGGGAGTAGTCTAAGGAATAATTTTGAGTTGAGGAAGATATAGAAAGGGGAAAAGAGAAGTGTTGAGTTGGAATATTTTATAGAGTACCTATAGAAATTGTACAAAGATGTAAGAAATCATATCAATAAGATGAATTCACAGTATAAGGCTAAGGAAAATCAGAAGTGGATATTTAATTAATTCTAGGCTGGAGATGAAGTCATGGTTCACGTGAGGAAAGAAAAGGTCCCTAATGGGAACATATATCAATTTCAAAATAAATAAATTTGGACCATGCAAGGTCCTAAAGAGGCATGATTCAAGAAATGCTTATGACCTATATTTTTTGAGTGGGATAAACATCTCTCTTGTGTTCAAAATTGCTTATTTGATAATCATGAAGGAGATATAAATGATGGACCAATAAAAGAACAATGGAATATCCTGACACCTACTTTAGAGAAGGAAGAGATAGAAGAAATCTTAGATAGATGTGTGGGTAGAAGTACAAGAAATAGTCAATATGAGGAATATCTAGTTAAATGGAAGGGAAGGCCTATTGAAGATTCATCATGGTTGTCTAAGGTAGAGTTTGAACATCTTGGTTTACCTCCAATACTAGATATGTGATAAGGTCAATTCTCAAATTACCTTGGGTGTCTAATGAAAGAGCACTCAAGGAAAGAGAGTTTACCAACAACTCTCAGCATTCCAAACTCACAAAAAAATTGATAATTAAAATTAACTCAAGCACCAAAAAGCAGCAACAATGCAATTTATATTGGCTCAATGGCACTTGCAACTTCTATTCATTGTATCCAAATTGAAAGGGACTACATAGGAAGCCTTGAATATTAAAAATAAATATAAAAATTAGATTAAATGAATTTCTATAGGAACCAATATTATCTATAGGTATGTCTTCATTCTTTCTCTCATTTCTAACAATCCCCTTCCTGCACCTGCAACCATATTTTGGAAATCAAAGAACACAACACCAATGCATTTAACAAAGTATTTGACACATATTTTTGTCTTCAAATTGCACATTCAAACCTAAAAAATGCTTCTCCCAAGAAAACTATGCCCAAGCACTCATTCCAAAAAAATTAGAATTTCAAAAATCAAAACAAACAAAACAATAATAAAAAACTCATGCCAACACCACTCCAAAAACTAAGACACATCCAATTCCATGCCCACCTTCTAGAAACATCAGATAATGGCATCAATTTTCATCCACTAACTCCCCAATGCATGCTTGTTCTATTCCCAACTAGGTAGGCCACCACTAGTCGACATAATTATTTCTCCATGCCTCCAATTTGAATTACAATTCAAATTAGAATTTAAAGTCCTCCTAGGCATCCAAATCATGCATAGAGCTTCATGTAACATTAATTACAATTTCAAATTCCCAAACTCCCAAGAATCACATGCCCTTTATGCTTTTTGGCAATTTATTATTAAAAATTATCAATTATGGAATGCTTTCCAATGCAAGTTTCAAGCCAAAAAAATTCTAGTTTATTTAATCATATTTTTTGACATGAAAAAATAAAAAATACTCCAAAAATTTAATTAAAAGTATTTCACATCAAAATTGAGAAAAAAATCAAATGATGCAAGTTGGCCGACAACCATATGCACTTGCACTAGACACCCATGGTAGAAGAAAAGTTACCTTGTCACTTCTCAAGAGGATAACCAAGGTGATTAACCTTAGATTCAAACAACCAAGATGAGTCTTATATATTTCTCCCAAACCATTTTACTAAATACTCAAAATACTACTTATGACTTGTGTTCTTACTCACCTTGTCCAAAATTGCCTGTATCTTCTTCTTCTTTGAAGTAGGTGTTGGTATTGTTGAAAAACAAAGGTGAAGAAAGCTTGCAATATGAACTTAAATGTGTGAATGAAAATCTGAAATATGTAGATTAACCTTAGCCTTAGTGTGAAGAAAGAAGAGAGAGAGATAGAACAATATAACACATGCAACAACAGATTTACGTGGAGAAACCCCGAAGGGAAAAAACTCCACCACCGAAAGAGAGGCAAGTATATTACTGATAATCTTCAATATTACATGCAGCAATAGACTTCTCTTATCATTCCCTGTAAATCCAGCAGCACCCTTGTTACCCAAAACTGAATTCTAATAACACCCGCTCAAGGCCCCAATTTATAGAGATTTGTGAGGATGAAAACCACCATGGTTTCACCAAACAATAGGCAGCAATACCACCTAGAAAAACCCACGCCTCCCTCCTTGAAATGGTCAAAAATACCAAAAATAGCCTCTTACAGATGCTCTTACAGCTGTCATAAGGCATCTTTTATGCATGGGCGCCTGGGGTCTAAAAATAGCATATTCTGTCATAGGGAATCTGTCATACTGTCATAGCATCTTATGACAACTTGCATGCATGTCATAGATGCTCTTACAACACCCTATTTTGACCCACAACCTTATTTTAGAAGATTCCAAGGTGGGACACCTAGCTAATTTGTCCTTTTCCATAAGGATAAATGGTAGTAACACTGCATTTACATAGTCTCTTTCACCACTGTTGGTCAAACGGTTTCACCTCTTATGGGTAAATGTACAAAACACTTTAGGAGAATAATAAAATAAAGGATTTACAAGGTTGATGACACCAAAATCTAACATTCTCCCCATGACATCATACATTGTAAATTACACCCATAGAGATACAATTACATAGAATTAAATGCGATTGATCAAGGCCCATGGCCTTTACCAAGAGAACTTTTCTGTGGTGACTGGCTTCGTAAGAGAATCTGCAACATTATCCAAAGTGTCAACTTTTTCAATCAAGACTTGTCCATTCTCAACCATTTCTCACTGAAAGTGATCACGAACATCAACATGCTTAGTATGAGCATGATACATAGGATTTTTAGCCAAACATGGCACTCGACTATCACATCGATCCTCACTATCCTGCAATCAAAGCCAATACCATTACCAAGTCTCTGTAAAACTTCCTCCTTAGAGGCATGTGTAGCATCCATATACTCGCTTCAGTGGTAGACAAAGCAACTGTAGGTTGTCTTTTACTCATCCAACTCACTCCTCCCTCCAAACAAAGTAAACACATAGCCACTAGTGGACCCGACTATCCAAGTCACACACTTAATCTGCATCAACAAAACCCTATGTCCAATGACTTATCAACATTTTCAGTACCATGATAAACCAAACAGTAATCAGAAGTGCCTTGCAAATATCTAAATACCCTTTTGACAAAAGTCCAATGTTCTTTACCAGGGTTAGACATAAACTTGCTTAGAACTCCCACTGCTTGGGCTATATCTAGTCTAGTACAAACCATTGCATACATTAAACTACCGACAGCACTAGCATAAGGAACTTTAGACATTTCATCAATATCATCATCCAATTTAGGACACATGTCTAAACTCAACTTAGTACCAATAGGAAATGGAATATTTACTGGTTTACAGTCCTGCATATTAAACCTTTGCAAAATAGTGTTAACATACTTGCTCTGACTTAACCAAAGCTTTCTGTGAATCCGATCCCTAATGATTTCCATCCCAAGAATATATTTAGCAGCCCCTAAATCTTTCATATCAAATGTGCCAGAAAGCTGAGTTTTAAGTTTCCTAATCATTGCCTTATTGTTACCAGTGAACAACATATCATCCACATATAAGACAATAATCGGTATCTGATCATCAATAACTTTAAAATAAACACAGTGATCCTCATCACTTCTAACAAAACCCATATTTAATGCAAATGCATCAAACTTTTGGTACCGCATCCTAGGTGATTGTTTCAAACCATATAGAGACCTCTTTAACCTGCAAACCAAGTGTTCTTTTCCTTTCACAACAAAACTGTCAGGCTGTTGCATATAAATTTCTTCCTCTAGATCCCCATGCAAGAAAGTAGTTTTAACATCCATTTGTTCTATTTCTAAATCATAAGCAGTAGCAATGGATAAAATGAATCTAATAGAGGTTAACTTAGCAACAGGAGAGAATATTTCACCAAAATCAACTCCCTCTCTCTGGGAGTAGCCCTTGGCCACTAATCTGGCCTTGTACCATTCCAACTTTCCATCTGCACCAAACTTCTTTTTATATATCCACTTACAACCAATGGTCTTTCTTCCTTTGGGCAAACTAACAAGATCCCAAGTGTCAGTTTTTCAAAGACATCATCTCATCATGCATGGCCTGCATCCAAGACTCACATTCTTCTGAAGAGAGCCTCCCTGAAAGATCTAGGTTCATCATCAGTTACATAAAAAGCAAATTTGCAACGAAAATTGGGTGGGCTATACCTGTCAACGGATTTCGTTGTCTTGTGGATCTTCTCAAAGGTGGAGTAAAGGTTCCTCCTCATGTTCATCCTCATTGTTTTCAACTTCTACATTACAACGGATTCGATGAACTCTCTAACTTCTTCTCCATCTTCTTGTCCATCTCTCTATTCTTCCACATGTGCATCTTCTTGCTTAGTTTCAAAATGCATTGTCTTTGACTTTTCCTTTGGTTGCACATCTTCAGAGTTAGCTCTAAATTCCCTGAAAATAACATCTCTAGAAAATATCATCTTTCGTGTTAGTGGATTCCAAAGTTTATAACCTTTAACATTTTCACCATAACCTACAAAGATGCATTTCTGAGATTTGGGATCCAATTTAGACCGCTTCTCTTGAGGCACATGAACAAAAGCCTCACAACCAAAGACCCTTAAATGTGAAACTGAAGGCTTTTTACCCAACCACATTTCGTAAGGAGTTTTATCAACAAGAGCTTTACAAGGAGATCTATTAATTAAATAACAAGCAGTACCAACAGCCTCTGCCCAAAAGCATTTGTCTAACTTAGCACTACTTAACATGCTCCTAGCTCTTTCCATTAATGTACGGTTCATTCTTTCTGCTACCCCCTTTTGTTGGGGTGTGTAAGGTGTAGTCTTTTGCCTAACAATTCCTGCATGTTTGCAAAACTCATCAAATTCCTTAGAACAATATTCACCCCCATTGTCAGATCTCAATACTTTTATCTTATAATCTGTTTGCTTTTCAACCAATGCCTTAAATTCCTTAAATTTGGTGAAAACTTCAGATTTTGAATGCATAAAATAAATCCAAGTATATCTTGAGTAATCATCAATGAAGGAAACATAATAACGAGATCTACCCAAAGAATCTGTATCCACTGGACCACAAACATCCGAATGAATAAGTTCTAACAATCCATTAGCTTTATTAGTTCCTTTAGGAAATGATGACCTGTTTTGTTTACCAAACACACAATCCTCACAGAAATCATTTTTACCAACAGAATAATCAGAAATACCATCTACTAGTTTCTTATCAAGTATGGTCCTAAGACCTTTTTCACCAATGTGACCCAATCTATGGTGCCACAACATACATGCATTTTCAGCGCTAGTTACAAAAGAGGAGTTACAAAAAGTAGAGGCATGTAGCGTAAATAAATTCCCTGTCTGAGATCCTTTAGCAACCACCAAACTTCCCCTTACCATCCTGCAACCAGACTTGTCAAATGTCACATGCATCCCAGAATCATTCAACTTGGAAACTGAAATTAAACTTTTTGTAAGTCCTGGAATATGTAAAACATCATCAAGGGTTTTAACCCTCCCATCACTGAAACACAATTTTACCTTTCCTTTACCAATAACCTTTTGTGAGCTATTATCACCCATGAAGACCTCTCCTCCATCATATTCTTTGTATGTAGAAAACCACTCCTTATGAGGAGTCATATGGAAGGAAGCACCTGAATCAATAAGCCAAGCATCATTACAAACTGTGTTAGCTGAAATAATCAAAGCATCAGAATCACCGTTATCAGAGGACTTTTCCGTGGAGGAATCTGCATTCTTTTTCTTGTTTCTACATTCCTTCTTCACATGTCCCCGTTTACCACAGTTCCAACACTTCACTCTGCTCTTTCCAGGGGTCTTAGATCATCCTTTAGACTTATCCTTCTTCTTATCCCCTTTAGGCTCTTTCTCCTTGGGCCTACCTCGCACATGCAAGGCATCTTGGGAGCCACTGCGCATGGTCTTTCTCCTCATCTCCTCTGAAAGAAGTATGGGAATAATAGTATCCAACTTAGGTTCTGCACCACCACTTGTTATAGCAATAACTAAATTTTCCCAAGATTCTGGCAAAGAGCAAATCAATAAAATGCATTTATCCTCATCTTCTATTTTAACATCAATAGATGCAAGCTGACTTATAATCAAATTAAAAGCATTCAAATGTTCAGCAATAGATTCACCATCCTTCATCTTTAATGAATACAAACATCTTTTGAGATACAACTTGTTAGACAAACTCTTAGTTTGGTAGATTTCACCTATCTTCCTCCAAAGCTTGTATGCTGTGTCTTCTGAAGAGACATTCAGGAGGATAGAATCTATGAGACACAACCGAATAGTCCCTCGAGCCTTCTTGTCTAACTTATTCCAATCTTCATCTGACAAGGTTGAAGTAGATGGCTTCTTTTCAACTGAAACTGGTAACCACTGATCTCTTTCCTCAAGAAGGTCCTCCACTTTCAACTTCCACATCTCGTAACCAGATCCATTGAACTTCTCAATATCTAGACGAGAGGTGGAGGCCATGGTATGCAATCTTTCACAAATCTGCAAAACCCACAACACAAAAGCTCCCACTGCAGCAAAAAACCTTCAACACTCTAAAAGGAAAGCGTCCCTTCCTTAACAGAACCGTTAGCTCTGATACCAAATGTTGAAAAACAAGGTGAAGAAAGCTTGCAATATGAACTTAAATGTGTGAATGCAAATCTGAAATATGTAGATTAACCTTAGCCTTAGTGTGAAGAAAGAATGAGAGAGAGAGATAGAACAATATAACACATGCAACAACGATTTCGTGGAGAAACCCCGAAGGGAAAAACTCCACCACCGAAAGAGAGCAAGTATATTACTGATAATCTTCAATATTACATGCAGCAATAGACTTCTCTTATCATTCACTGTAAAATCCATTAAGCCACACCGCAAAAACTCAATTCTAATAACACTAGCTCAAAGGCCCCAATTTATAGAGATTTGAGGATGAAAACCACCATGGTTTCACCAAACAATAGGCAACAATACCACCTAGAAAAACCCATGCCTTCCTCCTTGAAATGGTCAAAAATACCAAAAATAGCCTCTTATAGATGCTCTTGCTGTCATAAGGCATCTTTTATGCATGGGCGCCTGGGGTCTAAAAATAGCATATTCTATCATAGGGAATCTGTCATACTGTCATAGCATCTTATGACAACTTGCATGCATGTCATAGATGCTCTTACAACACCCTATTTTGACCCACAACCTTATTTTAGAAGATTCCAAGGTGGGACGCCTAGCTAATTTGTCCTTTTCCATAAGGATAAACGGTAACGGTAACACTGCATTTACATAGTCTCTTTCACCACTGTTGGTCAAACAATTTCACCTCTTATGGGTAAATGTACAAAACACTTTAGGAGAATAATAAAATAAAGGATTTACAAGGTTGATGACACCTAAATCCCTAGGGTATATGTAATTGTTCAACTTTTTTACCTTCATCACTTTCAGCCTCATGAAAATATTTTAGATCATAAATATTAAAAATAGGTGAAATATTAATCTCACTTGGAAACTTTACTTCATATGCATTACTTGAATCATGCCAGCTCACAATTTTTCAAGGCCCAAACTTCTTTTTCAACTTGTTGTAGGTACCAAATGCAAATCTTTCTTTTCTCATATGCACCATTACCTCATCACCAACCTGAAACTCCTTATCTATCCTCTTCAAATCGAACTTAGATTTATACTGACAATTCATTTTATTGATGTGTTTCCTTACCTCTTCATGTATTCTCTTTATGCATGACTAGCAAAGTCCTCTACTTCTGCACTTTCTTTTTAATATTATCAATCCTTTTTAAATATACAACTCTTGGGTTTCTGCCATAAACAATTTGGAATGGATATTTACCTATACTTCTATTCACCAAGCTTTTATATGTAAATTTTGCTTGATGTAGAATCAAATCCCACCCTTTTGGATTGTCTCCAACTAGGCATCCCAACAAATTACACCAGCTCCTATTTACCACCTCTATTTTCCCATACATTTGAGGATTATAGGCTGAAAAAAAACTTCAAATCAATTATTAGCTTCTTCCATTATTTTTTTCCAAAAGTATCCCATAAATTTTGTATCTCTATCTGAAACTATGCTCTTCAGTAGACCATGTAGCCTCACTACTTCCTTGAAAAACAACTCTGCAACATGCACATTGTCATTAGTCTTTTTAAATGGAATGAAATGATCCATATTGGAAAATATATCTACCACCACAAATATTGAATCATATCCCTTTTGGGTCCTTGGTAAACCAAGAACAAAGTCCATACTAATCTCTTCCCATGGCCTTTCGGGTACCAGTAAAGGCTAATATAAACCCATGTTTTGACTAGTCCTTTTGCCACTTGATAAATCCTACAACTTTGCACATATTTTCTAATATCTTTCTACAATTAAGGCCAATAATATTGTTCTCCAACAAGTGCTATAGTTTTATCAATACCAAAATGTCTTGCAAGTCCACTATATTTTTCCTTAACCAAATTCATTCTCATTGAACTTCTGGGAATGCACAATTTGTTACCTTGGAATAACATACCATCTTGGATTAAATAATCCAGTCACTTGGTTCTATCAACTGCAATAGGCTCTTTGCAAGCCCTCCAATCCTCTCCAAAATTTGGATCCTCTTCATACAACTCCTTCAACTCATTGAATCCAATAGCTTCAACCTACATTTAAGTTAGAAAGCCTTGTCTTCTACTCAATGCATTTGCAACCCTATTAGACTTCCCACTTCTATGTTTAAAAAAAATTTGTGTAACTTTGCAAAAATTCTACCTATTTCATATTCCATTTTTTTAACTTCCCTTAACTACTCAAATATTGAAGTGCTCGATGATCAGTAAACAAAACAAACTCCTTAGGAAAAAGATAGTGTCTCCACTTTTTTAATGCTTGAACAGTATCATTAAATTCTTGATCATAAACTAAATATTTCCTTTTTGCATCATTTAACTTCTCATGAAAGTAAGCAATGGGTTTACCTTCTTGACTTAGAACAATTCCAATGGAATTACCACTTGCATCTCAATCTACTTGAAATACTACTAAAATTGGGAAGTACTAAAACATACTGCTCTACCACTTTAGTCTTCAACAAATCAAAACTTCTTGCTGCCCCTATAGTCCATTTGAAATATCTTTTTTCCCCTCTTATGGTCTCATTTTGTGATGCAAAAACACTACTGAAACCTCTAAATAAACTTTCTATAAAAAATTTCCAAACCATGAAATGATCTCACCTTTGTAGCACTTCTAGGAATAGGCCATTCTAAGATAGCTTTCATCTTTTCCGGATCCATCTTGATTCCTTCTCCTAAAATAGCAAACCACAAGTATACCAACTTCCTTTTCATAAAGCTTCACTTCTTCAAGTTAATGAGAAACTTCTCTTCTCTCAAGTTTTAAAAAAAAAAATGATATGCATCAAATGTTCTTCTAATTTCTTACTAAATATCAAAATTTCATGAAGATAAATAATAACAAATCTGCCCAAAACTCTTTCAATACCTCATTCATCAATCTCATAAACATATTAGGTGCATTGGTTAGTCCAAAAGGCATGACCAACCATTCATACAAACCTTTCTTATTCTTGAATGTTGTCTTCCACTCATCACCTTCTCTAATTCAGATTTTATTATAGCCACTCTTCAAACCAATCCTGGTGAAGTATTCAGCCCCACTCAAAAAATCCATGATATCATCCATTCTTGGCAATATAAACTGGTATTTGATCGTGATATTGTTTATAGCCCTTGCACACTTTCCATTCTCCACCTTTCTTTGGTTCTAAAACAACAAGAACTACACATGGACTTAGGCTCTCTCTAATTAAACCCTTCTGCAACAACTCTTGCACTTGCCAATTCAACTCTTCACTCTCTGTAGGAGATATTTTGCGGGTTGCCTTGTTAGGAAAAATTTCTCCCGATATCAAATCAATTTTGTGACTTATCCTTCTCATAGGTGGCAGCCCCTTTCGTGCATTATTTGAAATAATCTCTTGAAATTCATACAAAAAATATATAACTTCCATAGGAATATCTTCCACTTTTTCTTGATTAGCTTTTGAAATAAAAAATTATTCTCATGATTCATTCCATCTAAAAAATTCCTATCATCAACTACAAAAATCCTTGCATTTCTTCAAACCTTACCCATTTCCTCTTTCAATAGATTCAACTTATGTCTTACTCCATCCTTCGTTAATGAGTATGTGTTAGCATATTCATTGTACATGGCTTTCCTATTAGATTACCATGGTCTTCGTAGCAAAACATGACAAGCATCCATAGGAATAATATCAAATAAAATCTCATCAAAATAATCTCCTATCTTAAATTTTACCAAACTTTTCTCCCTAACCAAAAGTTTTTGATCATTTTAAATCCAAGCAATTTGATATGGATGTGGGTGCCTTCTTCTCTCAAGCTACAATTTTCTCACCATCTCTTTGGAAGCCAAATTATCAGTACTTCCACTATCAATTATCACACTACATACGTTCCCTTCACATTTTCATCTTGTTCTAAATAAACTCTTCCTTTGCAATGGTTCATTGTCTTCATTCAATAGGGCCCGCCTAGTCATTAAAGTTTCCCCCCTTTTGGATTCTTCAGAGTGTGATGACTCTAGATCTTCATTCACATTTTTTGCTCTAGCATGGTTTTCAAGTCTCCTATCGATCCTTTATTTATTGTGAGGAAAATAATATGCTCTATGTCCCTCTTCTCCACATTGAAAATAGGTTCCTTGAAATCCTCCTCATCCAAATCCTCTACCCAATCTTCCTCTACCTCTAAAATTTTTCTCTTTGGGATGGTAAGAATTTCTTGATTTTTGATTTTTGTTGTTTGCTTGGTCTCCAAATTTCTGATTTTTCTAATTTCCATCATAATTTCTTCCTCCATTCCTTCCACCATGATCTCTACCTCTTGCTTACTCTCAAATTTTCTATTCAATCTTTCTTCTACCTTCAATGCAAACTAATATGCATCCTCAATGGTGTACATCCTCACCAATTCCAACTCATCGTGTATGTGTGGCTTTAACTCATTAATGTAACATGATACCTTCTCCTCGTTTGCTTCGGCATGTCCAGTTCTTATCAAAAATTTATGAAATTCTTCTCTAAAAACCTTCATAGTTCTCATTCCTTATATCAAACTTTGCATTTTTTTAGTAGCTCCAACTCATAATATACTAGAATGATTTGTCTCTTCATTTTCTCCACCATTCTATCCCATCTAGAAATTTTATCTTTTCATCTTCTTCCTCTTTCAAGATGGATTTATTTTGACCAAATGTTGAAATAATGAAGGTTGTCATTAATGAGTTTTCATTGATGTCAAAACCACATCAACACCACATGATGAATGGTGGACGACTACAGAAAAGTTAATTTTGAAAAAGGTCTTTTGGCTAAGTGTTTATACTGGTAGTTTCAACACATAGTACCCTCTGGTATTTTGGTCTGCGTTTGTTCATATTTTAAGATATACCTATGCAATTCTAGTATGTTTCTCATGGATATCTTTGGAATCTTATTTCAAAAATTTTGTTTTTTTTGTTAAGTGGTTCAAGAGTTGCAAGTAAAAAAAGTTTAGCAGATATGGGTTACATAGTTTTCTATGTACTGTACCTTACCTAACTTGTCTACATTCCTCTGTGGATTTGAGTTATATGTTTTGGTTTTGAGAGAAGGTTTATAGGTGTCATTACATTGTACTTTTTAGTTGGAACAAATTTTTGTGGTCCATATATTTCTTGGTGTTAATCAGTTGGAGTATTCTACTTTTTTGGTTCTATGCTTGGCCAACTCAAGGTATGCGAAGTATTGAGAAGAATAAATACTTGATGCAAATGGAAATAGGGTTTTTATAGGTCCATGTCAACCTGTATTTCTTATGTTTTGAGCACGAAGTAATTTTGATTTGAATTGGGTGCCGAAAAGGAACATTTTGCATAATTCGAGGCTACATCTAATTAGGTTGACATAATTGATGTTTTCGTTGAAGATTGATATATATATATATATATACAAGGTTGATTTGAGTTGGAAAAGAAGAGATTAGAGAATGATATGGTCCCAATGCAAGTAGTGATGCAAATATTACAAAATTGTGCAAATAGGTTGTGGGTATTAAGTGATTGTTGTATGAAGATAGAGCAGAGTAGAGACTGGTAATCTGAGTTGATTTCATTGTGTGTAATGAGATTCAAATGAACTAAATTCAACATAAGTTTGATGCATTTCTCTTAGTTCAAAATCTAGTTGTGAAGCCACTTCTCTTGTATCTTTCTTTTCTTTGTGAACAGTGAGTTCACTTGGATAGTGAGTCCTCCTAGTAGTGAGCCTTTCTATAATATCTTATAACTGGTTATAACATATTGTGATTTAATCCTCACCTTGGTTTTTCCCTTTTTAGGTTTTCCATGTAAAAATATTGGTGTTCATGTGTTGTGTGTGTTATGGGTTATTTATGCTTACATTTCTTATAATTGTTAAATATGCTTTGGAAATTGGATGGTTTATAATTGGATGGTTTAGTAGAATACTAATTCACCCCCTCTTAGTATTCTATGTGTTCAACAATTGGTATTAGATCTTGGTTCCTTGGAGGTAGCTTGATCGCTTTGGGAAGATCTTGGAATTTCAACACATGGCTTCAAAATCATTTCTTGCTAATGGATACATAGAAGAAGACTACATATTTAACAAAGATGGAGAACTCAAAGTTTCTCTTGAAGACCTAGATACAATTGAAGATGAAAATAGAGATATGAAAGAAAATATTAAAGAAGCAAATGACTGTGTCAAAAAATTGAGAGAAAGACATAAGGAGGTCAATGAACAATTGAAACAAGCAAATAAGAACATCAATTGAAAGTGAAAGTGGAAGAAAAGAAAATAAATGAGGAATGTCTAAATGCAATGGTAAAAATAAAAACTGATGAATACAAAAGACTTGAACAAGATGTTGTAAATCTGAGATCAGATTTGGAAAAAGCAATAATTCACGATGACAAATTAAAAAAAAATTCTACAATGATTTATGAACTAATTGTAGGTCAAAAAGCATCTAAAGATAAACGAGGTTTGGGACTTGAAAAAGGAGAAAGCTCAAAAGATCAGACATCTAATGCAAAGAAGATCAGTGAATGAGAGAAAATTGAAGACAAGAAGAACAATGACATGTTCTGAAAACAAAGAAGCAATGCGAGAAGAATCCCTATCAAACAACCAAATGCTCAAAGGTACCCATGTTTTAATGGTATTTACTATTTTTGCAATAAATTTGGACATAGAGAAATGGAATATAGAAATAAAATGAATCAAAATGTTCCATCCTTTACTAGACAATGTTTTACATGTAAAAGATTTGGGCATAGAGCAAGTGAATACATAAGTCAAATGATGAATGTAAATAACTGTGGTAGAATGATTCAATATTTTAATGGTTACTATTATACTTGCTATGGATTTGGACATAAGGCTAATCAATGCAGATTCAAAATGAATGAAAAGAGTAATGATTAGAGAAATATTATATGCAACAATCACAGTAGACCTAGACATATTGATAGATTTTGCAAAAGCATAAATTCAAAGGATAATACAGTAAAAAGGAATGAACTAGTTAAAAAGATTGATCCGATTGAAGTAAAGAAGGAAATGGAAAATATTTGGAGAAAGAAAGAAGAGCTTGAGAACAAGGAAGAATCAAAAATCACAAATGAATTTGTACCACCATATGGTGCAGATAATTCCTTTGGAAATTGAACCTAGGCACTGGCTTAGGGGGACCAATAACTAAAAAACATATACCCCCTGCTAATATGAAGTGCCATGACTTGGCACAAAGATATGAGATGGATATGGATATTATGGATCTATTGAAGAAAACTCTAAAAGAAAATATGCAAATGTGGAGATTTACGGAGCGATTTAAGGTTTACTATTGCACATAGAATATTTTACTAGCTTTATTGTTTAGTGAATTAAATATAGATTAGGGAAGAATAAAAAGGATTAAATAACTATCCCTTGTCAATTCCATTTCACTTTTATGAAATTGAAGCGAGCAGAGTGAGTTGAAGTGAATTCAAGAGTCCAAAGAAGATTTGAGAAGTAGAGTATTTGAACCCTAATTTTGGTTGAGTAAGAAAAAGGTATTTATCATTATCTGAAGAGTCTATTTTTTGAAGTATTCAAATTCAACAAAGACGAAAATACCTACAGTGGTTAATGTGATTGAGAAACCCCAACCAAAATTCAAAAAGTATCCCATGAAAGTGTTTGAGAACAACCCACTAGGAGAATTTTCAAGTATACAACAAAGGATTTTACCTACTAAGGATGTTAGGGCATACATTCATGCAAAGATGGAAGAGTACAACCATGTGAAACACAGACTGTGGAAAAACCTTGGGTGGGAATGGTTTAAACCCTTGTCTGACTTGGTGAGAAGGCCCAAGATGTCACGGTAGTGGTTTCCATGTCTACCATGATGATGAGCTCAAGTATGTGACAATAGAACTAAGTAGAGTGCATGATAAATTCATGTGGACTGATATGCCTGGATTAATCAACAAAGAATCCATAAGAGAGGTTGCTGGGCTATGTGACACCATGCTATTACTTGTGCTAAAATCCATAAAGAACAAGGATGTAATGGATCTAGCAAGAGCCACATTTGAACA
>VDFB02085611.1:0-11228 GCA_007258455.2 Sequoia sempervirens
ATGATTCACTTCAAGATTTCTGATAAACTGCGGTGCATATTTTACATCAAAACATTTCGATCATACTCATGATCCATCATCGTGATGAAAAGCAGAAAGAGAGAGAAGTGAAAGATGAGATAACAGACTTGGATAGAAATAGGAGAGAGGTGAGAGGGTTGGGAAGCACAAAACCCAAAAAATGCTAATAAGTATAAAAATCTAAGGATAAAAGGAAAAGAAATCCCTGCCAAGAACAAAGAAAGAAGTAGAATAAAATGAGACAAAAAAAAATATAACAATGATAACACTAAATTAAAACAAAACAAAGGAGAGGCAAACAAAAGAAGAAAATTAATAAATTAGATAAAAAGAAGATAACAGTAATGACCACCTAAAGGGAAATACAATAAAAGAGACAAAAAATAAAAGAATGAGGAGAACCAAATAAAAGACAATATTAAAAAACAAAAAGAATAAACAAATGTGAGAAATAAAGAAGCAAAAAGTAAGATAATTAAATAAAAGAAAAAATATAATGAAAATTAATTCAAAGAAAAACAATTAAGAAAGATATAAAGGAAGAAGAAAGATAAATTGAAAAAATAAGACACAAAGAGGTGACAACCCCAAATAAGAAAAAAATCAATGAATACAAATGAAAGAGAATAAAGATATATAAGAATATTATCAATTGGAAGATTAAAATATGATAAACTCAAAAGGCAAAAATAAAAGAAAGATGAAATGAGACACCTAATTAAAATAAAACAAATATTTATTAATTTAAATTAGATAATTATTAATAATAAACCTAAATATATTGATTATTATAAATTGGAAGGTTAATATGTAATAAACTAAAGAGGAAAAAAGAAGGAAAATAAATAAATAAAAGGGAAACTAATTCAAATACCATCATAAACACTAAATAAGGAGGACAAATGACATAAAAATAATAAAGATCACAAAGATGAATATAATATACCAAAAAATAACAAGAGCAATCAAAACACATAAAATTGAACAACTGATTAACGTGAAAAATAAACCTTAAAAAATATAAAGTAAAAACTACAAAAAGCACAAAGAAACAAATGAAGCAAAAAGGAAAGGATCACACACTCCAAAATAAACATCACACCAAAATAAGAGAAGTCAAGCAAGGAAGACAAACTTAAAGAAGATAAATAAATAATAATAAAATTAATAAAAATGATAAAAGATAAGAGAAAGAGGGAAAGGAGGAAGAAAAGAGAGGAGGAGCGCGGCGGGAAGAGGGCCCAAGAGAGGAAGGCGGGGGTGGAGTGGGGGGGAATTAGGAGGGGAGGGAAAAGAGGAGGGAGAGGAAGGGGGATCAAGATTGACTAGGAGAGGCCACATTGAGATTATTTAAAAGGGGTTTCTAGGAGAAGCTAAGAGTCCATCCCCCATCTCAGTTAAGGTTGTGGGGATGCTTGTTGATTTCAATGGCTTCTTTAAGTTTCCTCTTAAAGAAGTTGTCTTCATTGAAAAGGATTTTGGTGTCTTCTAAGGCAATGTGATGCTTCGTCTTAGAGGAGTGTTCAGCTAAAGCCGATTTCAAGATGCGTTCATGCCTTATGTCAGCACCATGTTCCTTAATTCTTGTGTTGATGGAACGACCTGTTTCCCCGATGTAGGGGGTGCCACAAGAACACATCACTTTGTAGACACCGGATTTGAGGAAATGATCTTGAGGGTCTTTGGGGGAAGGAATGTGATTTCTTATTGTGAAAATGGGCTTGAAAGTGCAATTGATACCCTTTTTGACGAGGATTTTAGCAATTTTGTTGGAGACACCTTCAACATAGGAAGGGTGGCCAGAGGGGGAGACGGGGGGAAAAAGGGGTTAGGCTTGAGGGTGAGCCTAGCTTTGGATTGGTTGATGGCCCTATTGATTTGTTTCCTTTTGTAACCATTTAATAAAAATACATGGGTAAGGTGGGCCAATTCATGGTCAAGGTGCTCATCATCACAAATTATGAGGGCTCTAGAAACTAAGGTTTTGAGGACCCCAGCTTTTTGGCTCGGATGATGGTGAGAGGAAGAGTGAAGGTACAAGTCAGTGTGGGTGGTTTTACGAAAGACAGAGCGAGATAATGAACCATCTATTTTCTTGATGAGAAGAACGTCGAGGAAAGGCAGTTGGTTATCAGTTTCAATTTCTTTGGTGAAAGAGATGTGAGGAGATAAGTTGTTTAGGTGTGAGTGGAATTCTTCAAGTTTCTCACGACCATGAGACCAACAGATATTGGTGTCATCTACATAACGTTTCCACCACTTGGGTTTGAAGGGAAAAGAATGGAGGGCGATATCTTCGAAGTGCTCCATATAAAGATTGGCCACGATAGGAGAAAGAGGGGAACCCATAGCAACTCCATCCACTTGTTCATAAATTGCACCTTGGAAGGAGAAGAAGGTGGATCTGAGACATAACTCAACTAAGGAAGCAATTTCATGGCTTTCCTTTCATCTGATGAGCTCGATTGAGTCAAGAAGGGGGACTTTGGTGAAGAGGGAGACGACATCAAAACTGACAAGCAAATCATTTTCGTCAAGTTTCTTGTCCTTGATGAAGTTGACAAAATGAGAGGAGTTTTGGACGAAGGAGTTAGATTTTCCAATGAGAGGCGAGATAAGTTTGGCTAGATGAGTTGCTAGCCTATATGTAGGGGAATTAATTGTATCAACAATGGGTCGAAGGGGGGTGCCTACTTTATGGATTTTGGGAACCCCATAGATACGTGGGGTTACCTCTTTAGAGGGGTAGAGCCATTTTTTGGTGGCATCATCAAATGATGACCCCATAATGGCAGATTTAACCTTTTTTATCAATTTGGAAATGGGATTGGAATCAAGAATTATGTAGCTGGTAGAGTCTGATAAGAGGATGTGCATCTTGGACAGGTAAACCTGTTTGTTCATGATCACAGTTGCGTTGCCTTTGTCAGCCTTGGAAATGACAAGGTTGGGATTGCTAATTAAAATTTTGAAGGCAAGAAACTCCAATCTAGGAATGTTGCGCTTAGGAGGTTTGGCATGCCTAAGGGCAACTGCACAATCTTGACGAACTTCTTCAGAAACTTCAACAGGAAGAGATTGGATGGACTTTTCAATTCCAATGAGGAAGTCAGTGACAGGAATACGACGCGGGGAGATAGCAAAGCCCAAGCCTCTTTTTAGAAAGTTAAAAGCTAAGGGGCACAGCCGGGTGTCTAAAAGATTAATAACCAGCTTGTTTTCCCAATCGTGGATGAATTGGGAGATTTTGTTATTATCCTTGTCTCAATGTGGTCTCTCCTAGTCAATCTTGATCCCCCTTCCTCTCCCTCTTCTTTTCCCTCCCCTCCTAATTCCCCCCACTCCACCCCCACCTTCCTCTCTTGGGCCCTCTTCCCGCCGCGCTCCTCCTCTCTCTTCTTCCTCCTTTCCCTCTTTCTCTTATCTTTTATCATTTTTATTAATTTTATTATTGTTAATTTATCTTCTTTAAATTTGTCTTCCTTGCTTGACTTCTCTTATTTTGATTTGTTGTTTATTTTGGGGTGTGTGATCCTTTCCTTTTCGCTCCTTTTGTTTCTTTGTGCTTTTTGTAGTTTTTACTTCATATTTTTTAAGGATTTTTTTTCTCATTGATAAGGTTTATTTTTCACGTTAATAAGTTGTTCAATTTTCTGTGTTTTGATTGCTCTAGTTATTTTTTTGGTGGGTATATTATATTCATCTTTGTGTTCTTTATTATTTTTATGTCATTTGTTCCTCCTTATTTAGTGTTTATGATGGTATTTGAATTAGTTCCCCTTTTATTTATTTATTTTCCTTCTTTTTTCCTCTTTAGTTTATTACATATTAACCTTCCAATTTATAATAATCAATATATTTAGGTTTATTATTAATAATTATCTAATTTAAATTAATAAATATTTGTTTTATTATAATTGGTTGTCTCATTTCATCTTTCTTTTATTTTTGCCTTTTGAGTTTATCATATTTTAATCTTCCAATTGATAATATTCTTATATATCTTTATTCTCTTTCAATTGTATTCATTGATTTTTTTCTTATTTGGGGTTTTCACCTTTTTGTGTCTTATTTTTTCAATTTATCTTTTCTTCTTCCTTTATATCTTTCTTGATTGTTTTTCTTTGAATTAATTTTCATTATATTATTTCTTTTATTTAATTATCTTACTTTTTGCTTCTTTATTTCTCACTTTTGTTTAATTTTTTTGTTTTTTAATATTGTCTTTTATTTAGTTCTCCTCATTCTCTTATTTTTTGTGTCTCTTCTATTGTATTCCCCTTTAGGTGGTCATTACTTTTATCTTCTTTTTATCTAATTTATTAATTCTCTTCTTTTGTTTGCCTCTCCTATGTTTGTTTTAATTTAGTGTTATCATTGTTATATTTTTTGTCTCATTTTATCCTACTTCTTTCTTTGTTCTTGGCAGGGATTTCTTTTTCTTTTTCTTTTCCTTTTATCCTTAGATTTTTATACTTATTAGTTTTTTTGGGTTTTTGTGCTTCCCAACCCTCTCACCTCTCTCCTATTTCTATCCAAGTCTGCTTTCTCATCTTTCACTTCTCTCTCTTTCTGCCTTTCATCCTGATGATGGATCATGGAGTATGATCCGAAACGTTGATGTAAAAATATGCACACAGTTTATCCAGAAATCTTGATGTGAAAACCAAAACATATTAAAATTATAGTCATTTGATAGCTCGTTCTAAGGAATACTTGATTCTAGTTGGGTTCGTGAAGTCTCCTCCATTTTCATCCTCAACCTAAGTTTCAAAGGGAAAAATTTCTTTGTTTTTTTGTGGCAGAGAGCATGGATTAGTGAAAAGGAGGGTTTGAGAAAACTAGGGTTCATTCGAAACCCCTTTCAAAAAGGGGTTTGCATGTGCTTTCTTGGCAGGATGCATTTAATGGGTTTGCTCGAACCTAGGTTTGAGCAAACCCTCTATTGGTTCGTTTGAACCAATGAGTTCATTTGAAACCCAAGAATTATTTTTTTGGCATGGAGTCATTTTTTGTTAGTTTTTCTTCCTCATTTGAATTGTAAACCACTTTTGTGGGTTTACCCTAGTGTCCATACGACCAGAGGACTAAAGAAGCAAGGTCAAATGTTGCAAAACAAACTAACAACCTAGCTAACTACTTTTAAAGGGCCGACACAAGACTATGAAATAGGTGAGATACATATGAACATGATAAAGCAAATAAACAAGAGTTAGGATGACAAGAATAACCTCACAAAGGTACTTGTTCACCAACTAACTCCAAGCCACACATCCACCTACGCACAATGAAGAGGAAAATTGTTGGGTGGTTGTATAGGGGCCTGCCTTAGTCAGACCCCCATTTAGGTGTTTCCACCTCCACAGACAACCAAGAAACCAATAATGGAGAAATAGTATGATAAAGAAAGCAATAAAGTAAAGAACACTCAAACACTACAAACAATAATGTGCCACTCAACCAAATAATAGAGGAGAGGAGTAGAAAGCTTACCACCTCCACCAAGAGCACTCAAGGATAATGAGGGAGAGAATGAGAGGACTCAATCCCCTACTGCAATAGTGTTGTTCCACACTTGCTCTACTGAGTTGATGGGGTGATGTTGTTGTCACTATGGAGTGCAAGAGTATTGCTAGAAGGCTAGGAATAAATGCTAGAATGCTTAAGCTTGTGAGAAGGATTGCTTGAAGGGTGCAAAAGATGTTGTGAAGAAGTTCAAATGCATGTAGAAGGAGGGAATTTGAAGGAAAGATGAAGAAAATGGCCATATTCAGGTCGGTCAGTCGAAGGGGGCATTACAAGAACTGACTCCCAATGAGAAATATAACACCTCTGTAGGCTCTAGACGTGGGAATCTGCCAGGGACATAAGCATGTCGTGCGGATGTTTGTGTGTCATGTGGGCATCCCCGACAGTTATTCCTCTGCCAACACACAAAACAATTGCCAAGTGGAATGAAGGCAGTGGGCTTATGTAGAATTTATCCTTCTAGTTTGGTTTTCTAAAGTGAAGAAGGGAAAAAGAGGAATTTACATAAGGGGTGCAAATTCGCTCATATACACAAACCACCTTAGATCAAACCCCCTTGGATAGAACCCCACTAGTTTTAAACCATACCTATAATGGAGTCTCCTTTACACCTATCAAAATGCTAATAAAAAACCACTTTTGATTTACCTTTTGGGATCAAATGAATTCATTTAAAATTTATTTTTTTGTATGTAGTCCTTATTATAAGTTTTCCAAAAAGTATAATTTTAAATAAATTTAATTTTATTATTATATTTATTTTTTATTCTTGTGAATGTAGGTTTTTCACCAAAATCAAGCTCTTTGTCTATATACATGTGAAAATAGCAGATTATCAATTTTTTCAAAAATATCATTGCACTAGATATTGAAGTCCTTGATCTCAACAAAAAAAATTTTTGAATTTTGATATATACAAAAAAATTATGTTGTATACAGTTCGCCTATGTCTGAATTGTAATTGGTTTGACTTCGAAACTTGATTAGGGAAAAAATATTCAATAAAACACTATGAAACCAAATGAAAGTGCTAGATATCATAGTTACAAATGTAAATTTAAAAAATAGAATTTTATCCTTCATGGAAAAAAATTATGTTTTATACAGTGAGCATCACTCCTTAAAAATGGTGTTTACTAAAAAAACTAGTTTTCAAAGGAGATGTCCAAAAAGAAGTACAATTTGATTCCAAAAAAATGAAAAAAATATATTTAGAATCTACAAACAAAATGTTACAAATCACTAGTTTGCATCATCTTCAAAATCCTGATGGTTTAGCCGCTATAGGTGCTCGAATGTGAAGATTTAGTTAGAAAAAATCAGTTCAGTGTCCAGTTTGGCCAAAAATTGTAAACCAGTATTGTGGAATTTCCCAATTCTAAATCACCATGGTACCATGACATCTATACCTACAGTTTACTTGATCAAACCCTAACACCTGATCCAAGCTACAACTAATGTAATCCCTTCTTCTAGCACACACTTCATGATCTTTATTACTATGTTTAGACAACTTGTAGATCTAATAACCTTACAATACAAGAGGTACATGATGGTATTTGTGGAGAAAATACTAGTGTAATAGTATTGGCTAAGAAGCTTCTCAAAATAGGGTATTATTTTCCTATTATGAAGCATTATTCTTTTCAATATGTTAAATAGTTCCTAGCATATCAACAACTTGGAGATATCATTCATGCACCTATATAATATCTGCAACCCATCACCACACCATGGCCTTTCTATAAATGAGGCCTAAAAATGTTTGGAAAAATCCACCCTTCCTCCTTTAAAGTTCATAAGTTCATCATCACCACTATTGAGTACTTTATGAAGTAGTTTGAAGCTATCCCCCTCACATTCACTATTAGAACCCATATATCCATTTTCTTAATTGAGGTTGACCTCCCATCAATACACATTTCTCTATAGGATCCCATTGATGATGAGGAGTATTGAGTGTTAGACACACAAGACAACTGAGAGGGGGGTGAATTAGTTATGCATTAAAACCTTCAAGGGCTGATGCAAGAAGTTGGATACACAAAAATCTCAAAAAATGGAAGTGTTTTTCTTGTTTCTCAGAATTTGTCACACTTGGACTAAAAATTTGAGGCACTTACACAATGAATCTTTAAAAAATCAGTAATATGAAATTTTGAATTTTGAATTTAGTTTCCAAATATGTAAATTATTCAAATACCCAGATTATAAAAATTAAATTTTGATAGGGATCTATAAAAACCACTTTTTAAAAGTCTCTATTTTTTAACAATACCAAGCACGTGTACGAACACCACTTTTTGACCCAAATAAAAGTATTTTGCTAATTATTTTTGGGAAAACAGAGCTAACAACATGAAGATTGATGTGGAATTTTTTTTGTAATTTTTTATTGAATATTTATTTTTTATTAATTTTCTATTGGCCTTAATTGTTGTTTTTAAAAATCAATGTGTATGGACAACATAATTGGCCCTAAACTAAACATTTTTTGAATCCTTTTTTTTCATTGTGCAAATAATTGTCTGAATTTTGATTCCATATAATTTTTCTTATAAGAAACTTAACCAAAAAAAGTTATTAAAAAATTAAAAACCCTGATATTTCAAGTTTAAGGACTAGTTTTCTTATAAATTAATTAAAAAATAGAAAACATAATCCAATCTTAATAAAAATTATATATTTGTAAATTATACATCGTGTTCTCTAATGGGTTTTAATTTTATAGATTGATTCAGAAAAAAAGTCCATCAGCTATATTGTCAAAGTTGGACATTCTTCTTCAATTTGCCTTAGTTTTTTAGTTGCAAATCAAAGGCTAAGGCTCAGATTGCCAATCCTTTCTCAAGCTTAAAACCAAGGCTGCATGTGGTTTGGGAAGTCAATTTTAAATAACGCGTACACATTACTAAAATACGTACGCGTTATTTAAACAAAACACGTATGCGTTTCATAATGCATACACGTTATCTAATTACCCGTTGGGTAAAGGTAACGTGTATGTATTATATAACGTGTATGCATTCCTAGAACAAAATGTGTACGCATTTCTAATATAGAAATTTTTTCCTAATTAGGTAAATACTGATAAAACACATTTTTTCAGCAACATTCCTTTTCTACAGTATGGACCGAAAGTGCTATTTTTTGTGTTTTTTATTGCAAATTTGTCTTGTGCAAGGCATATTCTATTCAAATTGTTGGAAGAGACAAAGTGCAAGTTGAATTTTTTGAAGTGGAATAAAGTACAAGAACTTTTTACAAGAAGATTTAGAAAAAGAGAATTTTTGGATGTGTTCATGATGTTTTTGTATTTCATAGTTTAAAGAAAAAAGGATCTTCATACTACATAGTTTTATTTGAATATTTGAAGGAGATAGAAATTTGAAAATAGGTTGTATTTGAATCATTTTTTTGTCATCAAAGAGGGTTTGGTAACCATGGGTGATACACAAAGACAAAGAAAAAATGTAGAAAGTTAATGACACCCAAAGAAATTCAAGCAAATAGAGATATGGAGGCAAAAAGACAAAGGGATAGAAGAGAAAGGATTCGTGAAATGAAAAATTTGCAAGCATCTAGTTCCAAGAATGTTGAAGAGGAAGCCATGAATGATGAAATGAATGTAGATGATGCAAATGTAGAGATGGTGAATATGGAAGAAAATGCAATTATGGAGACAAACCCAACTATGCCTTCAACTTCAACTTTGAATGATGTGGAAATAGTGCCTATGCAAACAAGTTCAGGTATGTCTTCAAATCCACCTCCCAATGATATGGAAAATGCACCTATTCATACAATCCATCTAGGTATGTGTTCAAACCCAATTTTCGATAATATTGATATTGGTTGTTTAGATGAAGTTGGATACACCATTGATGATATCAATAATTTTAGGGTTGAAACAATGCAACAACAAAAAATGGATGAAATTATATCTTATGAGAATGCAAATGAGAATGAAATCCCTCATACTGATGAGAATGTGAATGAAATCCCTTTTACATTTGAAAATGAAAATGAAACCCCTTGTATGGATGAACCTGAAAATATTTTTTTACAATTGAAAGAGATGTGCTAGATAAACTTCGTGGTAAAGTTTCTTGGAGACAAATTAGAAATTATGGAGATAGAATATATAAAAAAAAAATTTATAGAAATAAATTAGGATTCCAATGTCAACTCATGGTGCAATTGATGATAATGTCGAAAATGAGAATAGTGATGAAAAAATTAGGTGTTTTTGTAAAACCAAAAAAGAAAGATGATTCAAAAGAACAAGTCATATCTAGTGTTGCTAATGCTATTGATTTTATAGGTAAGAAAATTCAATGAAAAGATAAGAATGCAACTCCTCATGCAATAACAACTGCTCTAGTTGATAAAGAAGCTTCAAATAAAAGAATGTTAAGGAAGATTAGTAAATGTATAAAAGTAAATCCTAGAACTTTGATAAGAGCCACTAAAAGAAGAGAAAGTATTGAAAAGGATCCAATTAATCAATGTTGGAGTTTTAGTGGTAGACTTCCAAGATCAGACATGAAATTAAAACTAATGAAATTAAATCCTTAATCGAATTTTTTTGGCATGATAATACAAGAGTATCACCTAACATTATCTAGAGATGTCTTAAAATTAAGGGTGGGTTCAAAAATTCATGAACCTTATCCAAAGCATCTCTTAGATATGAATCAAATTGAATTATATAAAAAAAAATTAGATGGTTCAATCTTACCATTGAATATTAATATAAGTCAAATATCATTCAAAAAGTGTAAACCTTGGTATGTTAGAATTAATAAGCAACAAATCTCTTGTTGTTGTAAGACCCATCTACAAATTCATTATTATTATGATATTTTTTGATATATATGATGCACTTTGCATGCTAACCAAATTATGCAGGACATTTGTGGTATTCATATGCCATCTGAAAGAATCAAAGATTTTATTGCAAGTTTGTTTTGTGAACCCTCTAAAGGAAAATTATTTTATTTAAAAACATGTATTTTTGGAGAATGTGATAGATGTGGTAACTTTTCATTATTAGGAGAATGTATGCATGAAAGTAGTTTAGAAGAATTTGGACAACAATTAGTGGATGTTAAAAAATTTAAAAATGTTGAGTATACTTTGAAAGATGGGAAAACTGGAAAATGTTGTGAGCTAATTGTGGAAAAATTTAGTGTGCATGCATTTATTAATGAATTTAAAGATAAGATTGTACCTAAATATGTTCAACACTCTCAATATGCTCATTGGCTTGATAATAAATTTTGTTTATGTAAAAACACATTCCCAATTGGAACTATACTGTTAGTTGTTGATTTTGCTGAAAATTATACTCTTGCTCCACAAGAAGAAATTCAATCACAATATTATAATTCAATGCAAGTAGCTATATTTGTTCACATTGTTTATAGACATGCAAATGATAGTACAAAAGATAATAGAAAATTTTTTAGAGAGTACCATTTTTATGTAAGTGATAATTGATTACATTCATCTGAGTTTGTTCAATATTGTTTTGATATATTTTATAAAAAAATAAAAGAGAGAGGAATTCAAATTATAGAACATCTCATATGGTCGGATAATTGCATGGGTCAATTCAAAAATGATAGAATGTTTTATTGGTTATGTAGACTTCATAAGGAAAATAATATCCAACA